>NDXB01012584.1:31431-45643 GCA_002631895.1 Agapornis roseicollis | reverse complement strand
AACAAACAAAAAAAAAAAAAACGGAAAAGGTGTATGTAGATCTAAAATATCTCTAATGTTAAAAAAGTTTTGTGCTAAAGCATTGCTTAAAACATTATGAATGTTATCCTTCCAGTCATTCTGCCTCAATAATTTGAACCTATGTTTGAGAGAAAATAAACAAAAACACATAAAATAATTTTATAGTATTGCTTTGTATAATTTCTGAGTTTCTCAGCTTTCCCTTTACATCGGCAGTTCATTTACAGTCCTAAACTTAGAAATAAAAAACATACTATATTTAGATGCTATGAAGTTAATTCTTACTAAATGCACAAAGCTGTTACAAAAATTTACTGGCCCAGATCACAAATTTAATCTTGCAGATGACTGGGTGAAATCTAATATTAGCTCTTGCTTACGATGAAATTTACTTTTTCTTGGGTTTGTTGATATCTAGAACAGCATTTAGAAATGGAGCAATATGCAAGAAGGCATCACGGAGCTATACCACTTGTGGTTCACCAGTAATGCTTAGTAGTCACCCACAGGCTTTTACCAGTTTGACTTTTGGGGTGATGGAATTACTGTGAATACTCATCTGCAACATGGCTGCACCCACTGCTAGAAATTGAAAGAAGGTGCTGAAAGTACTGCAGTTTTCCACTGTACTCAGTCATTATTCACTGTGGATCTTTCCTCCCCAGTCCCATGAAACCTCACTCTTCCTCACAGTTGTCAGGATTAAACAGCAGATGACCAAATAATATAAAATATTCTACCTACACTTTTTATTCACATTGCAGAATAATGGAAAGCATTTTAGGAAAGCTCTCTGAAGAAGCATAGTAAAAATCAGTGCAATACAAATAAATATCCCATAAGCAAAATCTTTGTTACACTTTGCAGGGGTACTTTGCATCAGCCTTCAGGCAGCTGTGGTTGTGCAAAATGTGGCTTATTCACAAGGGTCCTCTGCCCACAGAATACATCCGGGACAGGCAAATCAGGTCTAGTTACCTTTGATCACTACCATTGGTGATGTAGGAAGGAAGCATGGGAAGAGCATTCTGATACAAGAGAAGATAAAATAGCTTAGCTAAATATAGATTACATGAAGTCCTGAAGCTGCTCCAACTTTTGAGAAGGGCTGGAGAGCTCCGAATGGCACTGAGATGGCTCGGAGACTGCCTGCTGTGCTGGTGGTGTGCTATGCAGGTCCAAAGGATAAGCACACTCCGACTCGTCATTCAGTGACTGGAATATTGTTTGGTGACGTACAATGCATGCATCTTCCTTTTTTCAGAGATCTTTCCTTGGACACATTCTCACAGATACTTTAGGTTGAAACAGAGCCAGAGATTCCTGTGAATATTTGTAATAACTAGACTATTAGTAATTAAAACCAAGTTTGTTAATTTGGCATCTGAGTGGCATTTTAAATCAGAAATAGCTATGAAAATTGCTCATGAAATTTATCTGGCATAAGATTGGTGAATGGGTGAATTTTGTGCAAGTGTGTAAACAAAACTCTTGCTGTCTTAATTTTCCTATAAAAGAATGTTGTGTAGTATTTGGTTTGAAAGACTCATTGGGAGGCTGCAGCTATATAAATGGCAAAAAAAAAAAAAAAAAGAAAAAATAGGTGCAGTCTCCAAGGCTGAGACTTGGACTGATGTTTGTTTCACATTTGACTGGTGCTTGTTTCAGTGAAGAAGACACCTAAGTAAACATGCAAAGACTCTTGCAGTTAACAAATCAANATAAATGGAAAAAAAAAAAAAAAATAGAGGCAAAAAAATAGAGGTGGAAAAGAACTGGAACTTTAACATAATCTCTTCACACTTATATTTCAAAAAAGATCTGAAAGAAGGTTGCTTTTCTTATGGATTTACTGATAAAATCAGGAAGTTAAGCTTTTTCTCAAGTCAGCTATTGCTTCTTTACAAGAGAGCCTCAGATTTTGCTACTTGGGTTTCAGTATGAAGGAAATGCTCATAAGAGATTAATTTCTTAATCAGGGGTTTATAATTCTGATTTAGTATTCTCAAAATTTCACCAATCATAGTTAAATTACATTCATCAGTCTGCTTTTTAGCTCCTTTGAAATAACTCCAAGCACAAGAGGCTGTGAATTTGTACATCTTCAAAAATAAAAAGGCTGCTAAAAAGGATTTGGGCTATGATTTTTAGTGGTTTATCAACTTGTGTACTAGCAGTCGTCTCTCCCTTGAAAAGGGAAATGCCTTATAAAACCTGACCATTTAAATTTCATACCACCTCAGCAGGCCATATCACTGTCATCCCTTTAAAATGGAGATCCTAAGACTAGAATTTTCATGTTTGTCAACATTTTTTCTATTCCCACACTAAGACACTGGGACCTGATTTTCAGAAGTACAGAACATCAACTCCAGCACAAATCTGTAGTTCAAGCTGCTCAGTGCTCATGGAGAAAAATCATGACCTGCAGATGTTTTTCAAATGTGACCTTAGTGACTTGCCCAAGGCCAGCTATTGAGATATAATTACCACTGAATTTAGACTTTGTGACATTGGGGTTTTTTTAATGCTATTATGTATTTGTATTGTGCTAAAATTGAAAAACACTATAAAGAGCAGGTCACCTCCCAAAGACATTTCCTTACTGTTGTTCTGCTTTTCTCTTACATTTTTCCTCCTTCACTGAGAGCACGATGGCTCTCAGCTGCGGTGTGTGGCATGAGATCCAAGGCCAGCAGGAAAATGTCTGGCCAGAAACCCAGGTTTTGTACATGCACTTTTGTTCTTTTGACCCTTTGCAGGGGATGAGCTGATTCAGCAGGGCACTGTGACCTAACACAGCATTCTAGTACACACTAAACTTAAAGAGAGCTTAAGACTGTGTTTAATATCAAATGCCTTGTACTTAGATGTGATTTTAAATGCTTACTCCAGAATTCAGGCCCTGGTATCTAAATTTTGTTAATGCATAATCTACAAGCATCATGGATATATACCTATGTACAGGTAAGGGAAGAAAGTAATTGCAGAATATCCGTATCATATAAAATGATAGTATTTCTAAGAGAAAATCACCCAGATTTTTTTTGTCATGAGCAAAGGGGAAAAAACATTTTCTTCAGCTAATCTTAGCAAATCTACTTGTATTGCAGGGCAGTAGATAGGTTCAGATCCAAGCTATACCCCAGGAAAGCATGCAGATTATGCTGCATCCAGTGAAACACACACCTGAATGTTTTCCTGAATGTGGGTCTCAAAGAGGAAACTTCCTTTCCCTGCCTCTGAAATGACCAGCAGATTATTCTTTTAAGATTTTCTCCCATCTAGTGTTTAACCACTCTTGCTTTCTTCCGAGCTTGCTCACAAAGCCTTTATCTTATTTGTCAATGTTTGATATTAAAATAAAAAAAGGTACTAATCTCTTCAGTGACCTTTCTGCTTTATTTCTCCTGGAAAGGGATGCTGCATCTTTTGTAAGTAACTTCAAGGCAAGATATTATGTGGCATTCAAACATATGGCTTTTATCCAGTTAATCATTGTGCATAACCTACTTTCATCAATGTTCGGAAACTTAATTCCAGGATTACTCATTCCCCCAAAAACCCAAATAAGAAAATCAGAAGAACAGATCCAAACAATAGAACTTTTATGCCAGGATAATTAGAAAAGGAACCTATTACCCAGGATTATAATTACTGACTAACATATTAAATGACCTTTAACATTTACCTTAAGCCCCAGATTTCTAGAAAACCAGAAAGGTTATGAATGCCATATTAGTAATCTTTAATCTTTATTACTGCTGTGGACAGAATTTTAATGATTTTTAAATAGGCAGCGGTCACTAACATATCCCTATTAAAATAAAAAAAATCTCATAAAAAATTAAATGGATTAAGACTTCAAATGTACCATCATCAAAAGTATTATCTAATTATGGAGTTCAGTGAACAGGCCAAGTGAAATGGTTGGTAATATTAGTTACTTACCACATGGGAATGCCCAGGATTTATGCACAAATAGATTCTGCTTCTGTTGCAACATAGTAATTAAGAATTTGTCAGGGAAATTTGACCCTCTAGGGTAGATATTACTTTGTAAAATAAGAATGGCAGAGCACTAGTCTCCTTGCTTCACATAATTTAACTTGATTATTTATACATCAAAGGGAGTCTGCAGTGACTGCAGTATAATATTTAAGTAGAGGGATATTAGAGAAAGAAGCATCTAGTGAAATCTTTTTCCCAAATCTCCGTGAGAAAATAGAGGAAATTTTCATAAAGCATTTCATTTTGCATATAAATTGGTGCCTAGATTGTGCCTGTGAATTTACTGCTGTCAAATTTAATTTTTCCTTAATTCTTCAGGCCCAGATGTGAAAAGCTCTGTGTGCAGGCTGCAATTTTCAATGCTTACAGGTAGCACCCGGATCAATAATGTGTCTTTATGAGAAATTACCGTTAATGTTATTGAGTATGCATTTTGCCTTATAGGATAATAAGGTAATATCAAATGCCAATTCATTCATTAGAAAAAAGCTAAGTGCTTAAATGAAATGGGTGACAGGTCTGAAAAAAGATGTAGTTGTGGGCAGGAAGTCAAGAATGGATTTTTAATGACCTAATTCCGAAAGGTTTTTACCACTTATTTGCATTTGCTTCCTATAAACAATATTAACTTTGAAACAAAAGTGCTTGAATATTTAAATTGCAGTAAGTGATTCCACTTGAAGAGGCTATTTGGAAATGCTGTGATTCTGGGAAACTCTTCACCTAGCCTTTTTGAAGACCACAAAATTAATTTATCTGATATAAAAATTAAAACTCATTTAAATTGACGGGCATAAAGTGAGCATATTGTGGGCATGGCAAAAAGCCAGAGGTTAGTATGTCAAAACCAAAAGGAAATGCTTTAGCTCTTTGTTTTAAGTGCAGTGTACTTCCAGCTTGGTAAATAGCAAGTATCGCAAACAACACAAAACCAGCTTTTCTGTGAAATCCCACTCAGTTCCTCCCCCCACCTCCCATTTGAGTCCTAACCCACTTTTATGAGTTTTGTAGTCTTCACTGGGTGGCTTACGCTTTTTTTTCTCTTCACTGGATCCCTCAAGTGCAATGACTGTGGCACAAACTATGTTAGCTGGCCTTGCCAGCACTGGAGCCAGAGAGAGTTTTATCTTCCTCCAGAGGGACAGGACCAAAGCCGCTGATGTAAAATTCTCAAGTTTTACTTCACTGATGTCATTTACTAGGATATAACACAAGGTAGGAGACAGGAGGAATTCACAAGCTTACCTCTTGAGCAGCAGCATCCAGATGCTCCAGTTTTCCTCACTCCCACTGCAAAGTGTTATCCCAATTCAAACTAAGTACACACGCAGCTTAATGCTAAAGTTTCCAAAGCCACCCTTCATTCTAGAGAAATGTGGATACATGGCTCCCATTAAATATTATGTCATTTTCTTCAATTATGTATCCAAATCCTCCAGAATTCCTGAACAATTTTTGTAATGTTTTCTTTATATTTTTTTAAGAATACAACAGTTTTGCTCTTCAGCAATAAATAAGATTTACCCACCTTAAAGCAGTAGTTTGAAAGCAAAGGGCTTTTTAGTTTTTAATAGCTAACACTGTAAAAGCAAAGGACAGAAACTAGAAAAACCTTTAAGTTTTACTTCTATTTCTACTTTAGCTTCCAATAGCTGCTTTGCCTGAAAAGTTAAGGGAAGAAAAAAAAAGTTATGTAGGACTCTTTTACTTTTTTTTTTTCCCCTTGACCTTCAACATCTCAAACTACAAAGGGAGGACTTCCTCTAACGCTGTTTGAATATACTGTATTTTTCTTTTAAGGAGACTTCCACTGATTTTTATCCTTCAGGGATCAATGGTTCCTTCAGTTCCATAATCTGACAAGCTACAGTAAAAGCAAAAGGCCCCTGCTTCTAGAGTCATAAGTGTTAACGTGAGATGGCAACAGATGTATTTTCACACTGAACTCACAACAGCCTAAGGAGAGCTTTAAAGTAACTTAGCCTAAGTCTCTCTCTTTGGGAGGAATGAGATATGGGAGGAACTTTAGTATTACTCTTAATCTGTATTACAAAAGCACCTAACAGTCTCTATGGAGTTCAGGGCCGCATTAAAAGCAAGGATGGATAAAGCTGCTTCAAATGTGTATTCATTTCAGCATAACCTATGCATGCCTTTGCTTTCTGGTAGTCTCACTCTTTTCCACAAAACTCTTTTAAGTTTGGAAAGGACAAAAGAGAAAGAAAATGGAAATGCTGATTCACTACTAAATGAAGCACTGTTCGTTTAACTGCTACAATCACCCAAAAGAAACAAAACTCATTCCTGAAACATTAACATAGTCAGTTGATTTCCAAGGGACTCTTTGATCAAATTCATCTACATATCACTCCATACTTCTTGGAATGACTCCTTCCCCATTGTCTCCAGGGTCCTTTGCACAGAGTACCAACATTCCTTTCTACTCCATCACTTATTATAAAGATAATTAACTTGATTTCTTCAGTACTGCTTATTTTGTCTCATTGGCATCCAAACATCTTAACATGATGCCAACCACTCCTACAGATTAAGAAACCCACCCAGAGGTCTACCTGGAGGAATGTCCCACACAGAGACCATGTAAGTAGAGAATGGATCTTCAACATGAGGTGTGGTGAACGAGGAAGCTGCCCTCCAACATTGGTCCTCCTACAAAGAGGCTCAGAAACCTGGCTGGTGACTCTCTAGGTCATGCTTTCTGAGGGAGTGCAACAATCGGCATCAGCAATTCACTTTAAGTTCCCCAGCATGCAAGTGAGGAAAGTGGAGCTGGGCCCTTGCTCACGTCTTTCTCTGACACTATTGTACTCTCTCTAGAGCATGCCAACTTCTAAAAATCAGAGTGGCATCAGAGAGACATTGATATTTTAACAGTCCTTTGATAGGCGCCTGTGCTCACACTGGGATGATACAACTGAGGCAATGCTGTCACCATTCAGACTCGTTAGAGTTGATGCTGTAGTAGAAAAATACTAACTAGGGTTTAATGTAAAGCAGTTAAATGGGATCCTGAAGGAAGATAATGGCATATATGAGTTATGCATTTATGTCTGTTTTCTCTAGAAAACAACAATGTATTGGAACCAGAATTGTGACTGGTTTAATTCACATATATGCTTCTAGTTCCTGTCTTTAGTACTTGAACTATATGGGCACTCCAGGGACTCCAGTTTCTACTTCTAGTATTAAGGTATATGAAAGCCTTTGGCTAGGAGCAGGTAACAAACAGCCTTAGCGAAAATAAAAATACGTATGACCAGCAGACCCTCTATATTTGCTTACCTTAAGGAAGAATTACACTATCTCCCCCCCATCTATCTCCTGTGGAAATACAGCCACTGCTCTTGATTTATTTGACACTGCTTACTGTGTTATCACTGTTGCAAGAGCATCATCCTCTACAGCCAGAGCTTTGACGTTCCAGGTCACTTCAGCTCTGCTGTTGAGATCTCATGATTCCTCCTTCGCACTGTTATTTTGAATCAAAACATTTCTGAGCTGCGGTTTATATGACACATCCAAACAGTATTGCTCTGAAAAAATATAGTTATCTTCTAGCAATCGAGTAGTCCCACTGAAATAAAGGAAGCCAACAGACTCCCTGGATACTTACTCCAAAGAGTTTTGGATCAAGCTTTTGACATATTTCATCTTCTATATACTGTCTAAGGCTCTAACGAAGGTATTTACAGTATTAACAGTCTATGTACAGTTAGTAACTATTGTAGTATTAACAGTATATATACAGTTATTAACAGTAACTATTGTAGAGGTTACTAATGATCTAGAGACTGCAGTGGGACAATCACTGAGGTAAGACATTCTTCTCATTGCAGACGTTTTGAGTAGTATTGTTACATTGCTACTGTTAAAGTGGTTGTGCAAGTGATTTCTCTTAATAATCTAATAAGTGCTTTGGGATCTTTCTGAATAAATGGATTTCTAGAGCACAAGCATTCTTCTTATTATTACTTATCTGCCTGAGTACTGTCACCCAGAAATAGAGATTCTCTCCATTTATTTGGTTTTGAAATAATACATAATCAGTTCAGCTATAGATCTCAATCATGTCATGAGAAGCAAAGCACTATCTGTTATAATATATTAGCCAAATACATTCAGACAAATAGATCCAACAGCAGCTTAGCAGAGACAGCAAATTTCTCTAGTCCTTTAAGAATGTAAGGATGTATGGACTTTTTAATGTTGCTGTTGTGCTGCTTTGATTTAAAAAAGCACCTAGTCCCATATACAAAATGCCAGGATAGTTCCTCTGTCTCATTTGTGCAGGCAGTTACTCAGTCGCTTTATATGTTCACTGGTTAGGACACTGGATGCAGTTTCATACACTCTTTCCCTAAAATGAGGCCCATATCAAACACATTTTCCTTAAACTATTACCATCTCTTACGTGTAGTTAACTGAAGATAGCACAACTAGTTTGAATATAATTAGTCGTAATTTGCTGAGTAGTGATGGCATCCATCATTCTTCTGTCAAAAGATAACTTGATTCCTATACCAAAAAGTTTATCAAAGAAATTTATAATTGATACTAAAAATATAAGCACAACATGACCTGCAAATATATCTGTGGTAAATTTTGACTGACATTTGGCTTAATTTTCAATTTAGGCCAAACAAGTCCCATATGCTAGAAAAATTCCTCACTAGGCAAATATAGTTTATAATGGCATTTAAATTACATGACACCTAGGAGTTTCAGAGAGCAGGACAGAAGTCTGTCAAGATATCTACATGTTTAGTGCATGCTAAAATTCTGACATAGCAGAGCTTATTTTATTTTTCCTTGCTTTAAGGATGATGCAACTATGCAGTCTTTTCTACACTTGTATGTCTCTATCTATACACTACTTAATATTTTATATTCATGTTGGAAGTCATATAGTGATTTTTTGTGTGATTTTACATAGTTATGGTCACAGATAAAAGTCCTCATGAATTACTTGGACTTGAAAGCACTGCCCCAGTACAGCTAAGCATGCAGAGAGAGAACAAAGTTGCAAGTGTAAAGGGCAAATTAGAAAGAAGTTCAGTAAAAAAACAGACTCTTCAAGTTCAGTTGAAATTTTCAGTAGAGTCCAGGATTTCTCTTCTAACTTCTTGTTTGGTATTTTCATGGCTTCAGGAACACCAAAGGGCACAAAAAGTATATTTTAGTGACTGTATATAGCAAGGAATTTGATAGATCATAAACCATTAGAAGTACCTGAATGATGCACCAGTAGTTAGGTATGGGTGTTTTTACAAACTTAGTGTTGATCTTGACTACTTCTTTGTATTGGTTATTTGCAAGCAAATTTACTGGCATGGTTGCATGATCAGCTGCTATTAGGGGCTTAAACTGTTCTTCCGCTGAGGACCACTTGCCCTTTGGTTGATGCAGCACAACTCTCAGATCACATGAGCCATCTGTGTACTACTCAGTAGAGCTTATACAGTGCCACTTACCTTGCTCTGGGTGCCTGGACTTTACAGCAGTTTCTGATGGGTAAATACTCACATCCGCATTATCTGATGTTCCTGTGGAAAAGAGTGCTCATTATTCTACAGCCTTGTTTTCCTGGTTGAAAAGGTATTTATTCAGGTAGAACCAATCCCATCCAAAAGAAGGAACCCATTATGAACCAATGAACCAACGCTAAATGAGGGAAAAACAGTAATAGTAATAAACAAGAAGGCAGAAAAGGGACAGAAATGAAGAAGTCTTGCTTAGCCATGGTGCAAATACTCTTTTACTGGCTGGCCCTGTTTCTTTACTGAGACTGGCACCCATCGTATAGCAGCAAGGAGCAGCAGTGACATGTTCTCAGCTGTGAATTTCTCATGCCCATTTTTTTTTTGTGTGTGTATTCACCAGGTTATTGCTTTTCTAACGATTAATGGATGGCAAAATGAACCTCTTTGTATGAGACCACACAGACAAAGATTAGCAACATATAACCTATCACAGGACAAAAGAGAAAAGATTATGTTCAATTTCAGAGTTAACCTAATAATCAGGAACATATCCTTCATTTCAGGAAACAAACAGAAAGTTGTCATAAAATTCACAACTTCTGAAGATTGAAATGTCTTTCAAAAAAGCATATAACTTCTGTTTAAATACTTGCACCATTTACTCTTGCATCTGATGTAAAAAGCTGAGATTTACTTCTTTCAAACAAGTACTTCATGGAATGGGATAATGGAAAGTAGCAAACAGGGAGGAAATATTTGAAGCAAAGAAAATAACTCCACTAAGAAACAAAGTTTGTCTTTTCTTGGCACATCTCTTTTCATCTATTTTATCAAAAAGGCTTCTCATCTGCTTGAACTAACATCAGGTATTAGCAAAAAGTAGTTATTGCCTTTCTGAATGGTGAACCAAGAAGTCTGCAAGGCACCCAAATCCTCCTCCAACCTTCATCTTAACAAAATCCTAGTTAGATCAATAGTAATGCCTGAGAATTCTGAACTGATCATTTAGTGGGAAGTAAGTTTGCAAGGCATTGCAGAGTTTGTATTTCAATTAAAAGAAGCAAGGAGCTACAATGGAGGGTAAGAAACACATAATGTCAGTCTCTCTTTTGGACAAATCAAGTGTAGGAATTTGAGATAGCTGTTGGTAGTCAAAACCACTTTTGTGAGCAGGCTTTGTGGGGTCTAACTCTTGAACAGTCAAGAAAGTACAGGGATCATTTTTAGAGTCATTTGCTCAGTTACACGGGCTAGAAGGAATGGTTTCTTGATGCTGAGGTTTACTATGTATTGCTCTGGGGTATCTACTTCTGAAACAGGACAGGTCTCAGAAACACCAATAAAATATGAAATAACTTTTTTCCTCCTGCTAAATTAAATTCTACACCACCACCCAACACATCATTCAGTTTTTAGGTGAAAGGTTAAGTCATGTCCCCTCCATCAACATTTTCATAGATTTGTTTTCATGCTTCTACAAACTATATCTCTTTCTATCACACAAGAAGTCGATCTTGAGAGAGTTGAAAATATGCCACTCCACAAAAAAGAACTGTATGGCAGAAAGTATTTACACTGAGAAACCCGTTCAGGGTGGACAAAGTCAACCAGATCACTTAGAGTGTGACAAAATGCTAAATTGATCTGAACTGTTTGGAGACAGTCTGAGTTTTCTTCTTGGGATGTTCTGTTTTAAGACCTTATTACTGTAACTTTTCAGTGACTATATGTCATGATCATGAGTTACTCCATTTCAATGTGTATTTATTTTCTGTTAATGTTATAACTTAGGAAATTCAAAAGGATGGAAAGGGTACTTGGTTCTATCCCTAAATGTCAACCATGTAAGTGCTTTGACTTTTATTTTCTATTTGCTTTGGTCAGTGTAAATTTCTATGGGTTTTGCTGGTTGGGGGAAGGGGATTTGGAGATGTGCAGTTCTTGGTTATTAATATTTGACTTTGTTAGTGCTATCTGTTTACCGTATGGCTTCTGGAAAAAGATAGGAAATATTAGCTGGCGAGTCCTTAAAATGCATGATGTCTGGGCGCACTCATTGTGCCTGCACATTCTTTGCACTGCTGCTTCATTTAGCCTGTGAACTACCATTGGGGGGTCTGATATTACGTTTTCATGCTACCTTACTTTTACTTCATAATTTCACTCCTTTTACTTTTAATACACTTGGATGGTCAAGTTTGTTTGAGTGAATTCCACATGCTTTATAAAGGCTGCTTTTTTTTGCCGTATTTCTGGAGTAGAAAATACGAAGGCTGTTTTTACCCACTATTTACAATCACAAAGCTGGATCCTGCACATAAATGAGTTTTTATACAAATGCCTGGGATTTTATACAAATCCCATTCCCCTTTTGCTCAGAACAAGTTACAAGATAGCTGTCTCCCAAAGCAGAAAGGGCTGTTGTTAAGAAAGCAATAATAAGCCAGTCTTAAGATCCTTAGCAGGGCTCCTTATTTTGGGACTTCTTTTACCAGAGGCTGAGAGGAACTGAAAGAAAACATCAAATATCCACCAATATCAAGGGTCTGGTACTCATACTTGGCAGGGTATGAAATTTGTTTTTATAGGAAATCACCTTATTTTGCAGAAAATTGAAGCTGTGTAAAGGATTTTTTCCCTTTTCTTTTCCCCAAACTGTATATGAAAACTTTTGGGTATTGGAGGTGATGACATATTGTACTGTGAAAAATTAGTTTATGCTCAAATGCCTTTTGTAGTCACAAAACCATTCCTTTCCTCTTCTTGCACGAAAAGCCAAGAATCAGATGGAGCTTCTCCCTTGGGTTTTTATTTCGCTAAGACCATTTATGCTTTCCAAAGCTGCATTCAAGTCTCACTGATGAAGCGGGACTGTCACAGCCCTGCTGCTGTCCTGCAACATGTTTTCAAACAAGTCATGTTTCTTGTTTGTTCTATCTTTGTTTTTCCTCTAAAAAATGACTACAAAAGAAGAGGATGCCGATGTCAGTTAGATTCACTGCAACTCCCTGAAATGCTACTGTGACTTTTATTATTTTCTTGCTACTGAGGTGGTTATGCAGTGCGCAGCACAGTGTGTAATTGTGCTGGCAAGCCACTGGGTGTCAGCAGGAATGCAAAAGCAAGGCAGCTTTCTCCTCTTCGTAAAATACCTCGATTCACATTAAATTTATAACAACGCTGAAAAGCAAATACTGGGCAGAACTTTTTCACTCTGGAACATGAATGAGCAAGTGTCCCCTACATAAATCAGCCCAGCCTGAAGAATAAAACTTTTTTAGTCCTTCTTCTTCATCATCTGCTACCTTTGAGAGCTGATTTTCAGTCAGTTTTTGGCAACAGACCATAGGCTTAACTCGATGCCTCAGCCAGCTAGCAGAATGCTCAAAATCAAGCCAAAATAATCACTGAAATGCATGCTGGGGCACAACACAAAGTCTTTCTAGCACATCGCCATTCCAGTGTAATGGAGAATTTGATTATCATTAAACCATATGAAAGTTTTGCACAGTTTTCACCGAAATATTTTAAATGCATTTCAATCGTAGGCACAGTTCATACTCTGCCCTATGTAAAGCCTGCTCTGTTCAACTAGCTATTACGCCAATACAGAGTAATCCATTGTTAATTTGGACCTCACCTCTCCTTAACCTCAAGGACTCATCTTTCTTTGGGATCCCACAAAAACAACAAAATAATTTAGGTCTGTACATCTTTTTAAGGGCTGCCAGCTTGCTGTTATTGGTACAATGGTCTGGCTGGTTGCGAGATAGAAACTGATACAGGAAACACACTCCAGCCATCACATTAGGAAAAACTTTATCAGCTGGTTTTGAAGTATGAACATTAATAACAACTTGTAGACATATTTTTCTGTGTCCTAGTGTATGTCTTCTCTAAATCAGTAATGGATACAGTAGGATGAAACAAGGAAGAAGCAGCCACTGACACTTTTGAGGGAAGACATGTGCACACCAAGAAAATTTTGGATGATGTATTTTCCCTCAGAGACTTCTAGACTCACTACTGCAAGGTGACACCTGAGGATCAAACCCCTGTGAATTACAAAATGTCTTGAACCTTTGTGGTCTTCAGTGCGAAGTAAAGAGAGTTCAGCTTAACAACTGAACAATTAGGTATTTACAGGCATACGTGTTCTCCACACCTAATTCTCTGTAAATAGCACAGGGATGCTGTCACAGTGGACTCAACCAATGGCTGCTTAGGAAATGATTTTCCCCTTGAGAAGCACGGCTTTCAGAATACTGACAACGAAGTATTAGCTCATGTCTCACTCTTTGGAGTGGCCTGACTTAAACTGTTATATTCATAATGAACAGGAATGCATCAATTTGCTCCCTCTTTTCCCTCTCCTCCCTTTTCATTGCCCTTTTAAGGAACAGAAGGTCATTTTAATTCTACTCAAAATTACTTCTCTAAAAACGTTGGTAAGTCTGACAAAAACATCACACTTTACTGTAAAGGCACCCAGTGAGCAACACTGAAGGTTACAGGAGAGCACAAGCTATAGCTCTGTTGTTTTCATTTGCATACAAATTGTCAGCCAGAAGCAAATATTTCCTAACACTCAGTTGTGTAAAATCAGCTCTTTGGATTGAATTTTAATTTTATTTTTATCCACAAGAATTTCTAAAGAACTTAAAAAAAAAAAAAAAAAA
>NDXB01012584.1:15085-31313 GCA_002631895.1 Agapornis roseicollis | reverse complement strand
AAAAAAAAAAAAAAAAAAAAAAAAGAGGAAAAGAAAGTTGAAATCTGAACACACTCAAGGTAATTTCTCCAAATGACAGCTATTTTGAAATTGTTTGATAAATTCTTTGTAATACAGCAGCATTTGAGGACTAGCATTCAAGAGATTAAGACCCTATAATGCCAGGTGGTCTACAAATGAAGACAGTCTTTGGGCCAGAATTGCAAAAATAGATTTATGACAAGAAACCCAGACATAAGGGAAGACAGCAGGTGGGAAAGTGAGGAAAAAGTAAAAGTGGGGTTTTTTTGCATAACAGACAGTTTATCACCTGTGCTGCAAATGTCAAATGATAAAATACCACAGTGGAGATTTTAGAGGTACTGAAAGAGGCTATGGTTTTACTTGGGAGCTTAATAGATATGCCTGTGAATATTCCCCTGTTTCTTTCAGCCTGCACAGGAGAAACTACAGATACTATGAGCTGAATTACTTCCACCTTTATTCATATGCTTCACTTGAATGAGAAGAAAACATTAGTAACAACTGACGTAAAATAGTAGATAACATAGATCAACCCACATTATAACTCACCCATTTTATCCCTCTCCATTATGCTCTTACATTTAGGAGAGCTTCACTTCTCACAAAGGCTTTTCTGTGGTTCCAATGAGATAACATGAAACAGGACCAAAGCCACCTGACACATTATGGTGATGAACTCTGAACTCACCTTGGGCTGCTGACAGGCTGTGGCTCCTGCCAAAGCTGGAAGCCAAGAATTTGTGCCTGGGGATGCAGTTAATAGACATAAGGGTCTTGTGGCAGGAGACTGGTTCTAAGGTTGTGTATTTACTATGTATTTTGCAAGGCACTGACATTTTGCTACTGCTATTTTTCCCCAATAGAAATTGGTTACCCATAAAGAAATTAAATAAAACTCTAGCATTATACAAGTGAGTTTTAAAATATTTATCAGTGTTAAGTCTGTGACAAATGAAGGTCAGCAAAATTTAATGTTGTATTGTCTACTTCTAGTGGTAATTCCAATAAAAATATCAGTGAAATACTATTTTAAGTGCTTTTTAAAAGCTTGCAGCATTTTGACTTTGTACATTTTATTTTCTTTGCTCTTGGACTGTGAAAGATTAGACACACCTGCAGTAAATAGATAAAAGTTTGCTTGGAGAGATTTTATTGTGGTTCTTTTTTCTATTTCTTCTTCCTTCCAGTATAAAAACAAGGGACAAGATTCTCAGCTGGCAAAAATTGGTAGAGCTCTCTGGTTAGGGAACTGGGCTGGGCTGGTCTACAGATGTCCAAAATAAGGCCTAGAAATCTGATAGTTGCTGAAAACCTGTTAGATCTGTTAGATCTTTCTTGGAAATGTATGTATGTATGTACACTATCTCATTTTCTTACACTTAAGAGTTTACAGTGTTATTTCAACTTGACTATTGCTGCTATCCAGTTCACCTCATTAATGTCTGTTATGGCATTTGTAGTTTGTCCCCTTGCTCCCAAAGATTTTCCTTTCAATGTGGTATACTGACTTAAATTCTGTGTCTATTCAGACAGGCCAAGATAATTTAATTCACAGAGCAAACTTCTCTTGTTTGATGACCTACTGGTATTAACAGTTGCAAATTACTGTGCACGTATGTGCATGTATGCATGGGTGTGTCTACATGTATGCAAAATCTAGGATCAAATTTAAAGCAATGTGTAACCTGAACAAGCTCATTGACTGACTTTGTGACCACGTTAACATTTGAAAGTAAGGAGGAACCAGTCATTAAAATAAGACTTGTTATAGATTGTGCTCTGAAAAGCTTCTTTAACCCAAAAAATGTCAGCTCTGAGCTGAGCCCCAGCAGAGACCTCTTTATAGGCACCACATAAATGGCTGATCAAATTTTCAAAATCAAAGGTTCCACATAGATTTCACTTCGTGGAAGATGTTGCCATGTAACTTTGAGTGGGATCCATTCAACCAGTGGGAAATGTATCAGTTGCTGACATCTAGATCTGATATAGCCACTTACACTCCTTTTATATTCACTGGAAATGTCTGAAATAGGTCAGACAAATTATGAGTTCAACATGCCTATTCCTTTTTATCAACTAGAATGGGCACTGAGGATGGCTGGCTGAGGTGCAAAAATTTATGCTGTGGCCATCTAAGTCTAGGTGAGCTGACTCTCACACTTGCTGTCTTAAATAAACTTGTCAAAAGAACATTGAACAAGTGTCCTTAACACCAAGCATGAACAAACTCACTGCTCTGAATAGCATCTGTGTTTGCTCAACTTTTCATTTCAAATTGAGCACTCCAGTATATCAATTGAACATAATAAAAGACTGGCTGTGCATAGGAGTATATTTCGTGGAAACATGCTAGTGTACTTGAAAAATAGAAATCTTAAGCGGTGAAATAAAATACCCCAGTACATTCAGGTTATCATTCTTATGTCATCATTTAAAGGGATCTATTTTTTTTTTTGTTAGATATTAGAGTGACTGGAAGGAAACAGATGCACACATAACTGTATCCACACAACGTGGCAACAAACTGTATGGACCTCTTCTTTTAATCTCATTCAAACAGCCCAGGAGAGAGATCCTAGGAAACCATGAACAGATTCATGCTGAAGTACCAAACTGTGAGGCAAAACTGTCTCTGAGTGATATGGACCCTATTCTCTGTGCTGGGCACTTCTACATACATGAAGTGGAAGCAACTACAAAATCAGAAAGGCTGAAGTACTGCAAGCTGCTGTGCAAGGAACAGTAGAAATTCAGATCTTTTGACTGGGACACAATTCTCCAGAGTACTATCAGTAGGCAAAATCAACATGTGAAAAGCATGAAACGAATACCTGGCTCACAGACTGAAAAGGCATGCTATCTGACTCTAAAGTGAATTCCTAGCTATGAAGATGTAAAGGGAGAGGGGAGGAGAAGGTCACTATGTAGTAAAAGACAAACATATCTGATGCATGCAATCAAGCAGGGTCTGTAAATTAATTTTCAGCTCTAAAAATTGACTATCTCCTGGGGAAATTCTATTATCGAAAAACAAGATATATTCCAATTAGGAGAGAGGTTATATAGAGGGCAGGATAGAAAAGAGGAAAGGAGGAAGAAGAAAAAATAACTTTACATATCAGAGCTCTAAAGGTATGACCGTCACCAAATGGGACAAAGGGGAGGAAGCTTTTAGGAACTTTAATTTGGAACACCCTTGATTTCTGCCATTTTAAGTTACAGCCTGAATATTTTAAAACAGCGGTGCCTTACAGGATTCCAGCATACTCTGTGTATTGCTGCCTGCTGTGGATCTGGACCTTGGATCACTGCTGTGTCTCTCAGCATGACAGGAAACACTAAGGGGTACATCTTCAAAGCAATAAGTGGGGATTTCACTGCCTGTTTCCCACTGAAGTCAATGTAAGATATGTAGCTGAAGTTCTGTGCAATGACTTGAATATTTCCCATATCACTTCTTGGAATTGCCAAAAACATTTCTGGTATGTAAAGGGGTACTAGAAGTTTCCAGGGACTGTTATTTACCTTCAAAAACTTTACCTTGTCAAATCTGGGCTCTGATAGGTTTTTGGAAGTAACCAAGTATTGTTACCATCTGTCTTCTGTATGTGTTGTCAGCTGATCAGCTCATTAGAATGTCTCCTAGATGGTAGTGCAGAGAATAGGTATCCATAGAATGCTTCCCTGGTTTGCTTAATAAAAACTATACAAACATTGCATATTTTCATACCAGGTTACCTCTTCAGTTTGTTTTGTAAGTTTTCATAGCAGGTTGGATCTCAGTACTCAAAATTGTGCTGAGTTTTGCTAAACTTCTGCAAAGAGGAATTACTAATTTTCAAGCAGCCCCTCCTCCCTCTGAATGCATAATTTTCAGACTTTCATAAATTAATTTTTTAATTCTTTTTCCCATGGAAATAAGTAATTAATTTTTCAGTGAAAAAAATTAAAATGCAGTCCATCAACCAAGTGAGAGACTGACATCTGCTCTCAGTAATGGTAAAAAGATTGAGCAGGTAGGGGCAAAGCGGGTGGCTGAGGGTTTGCAGAAAAATTTTAATGTATCTCACACAAGCAAAGTTAAAGATGTTAATATGTTCAGATAAAGAGAACTAGAGGACCCCTGTGGCAGACTCTGGAGAAGAGCTTGTACATGGAGTGAACATTAATGTAAACCATCATTTTTTTTTACATAAAAGCATGAAACTACTTACCTGTATTGAACACAGGTAACATACTGAGTGATCTGAGGTCATTCCGGCTTTCCCGTAGATTTGAACATAAGAGCAATGTCTCTTTTAGATAGAACTGGAAAGCCATTCTACCTATATAGTACTGTACAAAGGGTAGTGGCTAATCATGAGACTTCTGTGGGTAATTCTGATAAGGAGTGCTTTATGTTGGTTTAATTTCATGCTTTCATTGGTGAACCCAGCATAAAAAAAGAAGAGCAAAACACTGGAGAAGTATGATGGCAAATTTGGGAGACATGAGCAGTATGGAACAAGCTCTGAAAGACATCTAGAAAAAAATGAGCAAGTAAGTAGAAGTACAAGGGTTTTAGAAGCCCAAACAAACAATTGTTCTATACACTCTGCATTGAACATGATGAAAAGAAGGAAAAGTGACTGTGAACCATTTATGTGATGCAGCAAGACAAGGAAGCAGGCATAGTACATAACAGACATTGGAGCTGGAGAAGTGATCAATGATACCATACAAGCACATAATACCTAGTAAGACCTGAAATACTGTATATAATATAGCTTATTTTCATGCAAGAAACGTGAATGCAAACTGGACCTGATACAGCAAAGTACTAGTAAGGGGAAGGGAGACCTTACTTCATAAGGAAAAATAAAAAACCTTCTAATAAGCAGTATGTCTGGTCTCCAAGCTGCTCTGTAGCACAGCAGCCACAAATACAGTGCTCAAAACAAGCTAAGATGTATTTCCATGAGGGTGGGTACATTAGGCTAAACACTACACCACTGTAGTTGGTTGCTTCTCAATTAGCTTGATGTGAGAACACAAGTCTCCCAAAACTTTGAACCTGACAGACCTAGCACAATGGTTAAAAGATTTGAATGTTTTTGCATTCAGAAGTGAAAGGATAAATACCAAAAAGCTAGATGAGTTAAAGTTTTAAAGCTTCAGAGTATTCTGACAAGAGGAAAAGAAAAAGTCACTTAAATGTTCCTAAAAAAACTTAAGCTGAAAAACTACAAAAATCTGGTGGGAGCTGTTGAAACAAGTTCCAGTAAAAGTAGTGGGTAACAATTAACTATTTTTTTTAATGAAGCTTGACAAGTTTAAGAAATGGGAGTATCTAATCCCAAATTATTTTGGGATGCCCTTGAAAAAGGCACCCTAGAAATATACCTGGTGAGTGAGGAAGTCATTTGCAGTCCTACCTAGTTGTGAGGAAACAAATACATTTTTCTGCACTTTATTTTTCTATATTACCATTGCCTTTTGTTAAAACCAAACAAAAAAGTCTATGAAAAGTAGAAGCCCTTTTTAGTTTTATTTCTTCAATCAAACTGACTGATGGAAATGCTGGTTTCAGAAAAACAGCATTTGAACAATGGAAGATATTCCACCAGACTGTTGACAAGCTCTAGTTTTCTGGCTTTAGCTGTAATGATAATTCTTGCACCTATTTTGAAATAATTGTGCTGAAGGGAGTAATAGGGAAAAGCAACACTGTGCAGCAAATTCTAAGTCTATCCTTGCAGTCTCTGCAGCAAAGAAAAATCTTGTAAGTATGGTCAATTCTTACACGTTGCAATTGCAAAACAGCCTGTTACCCTTATTCAGTGAAGGAAGGAATGATTCCCGATCAAAGCATGGAATAAGGTTCACATTCAGTAGCAGCAGAAGGCAGACACCTAGTCACTGTTCTATGTGTCTGGCTGGCAGGACCTGCCCAGCACTCATTCTCTGAGCATGCCTGCTAGATTGGCTCCATTCTTTTGTTAAATGGGTTCACTGATTAGAGCATTCATATGGGAAATGTGGGTTCAATTCTTTTCTCTCTCTTGAGCATAAACAAACCTTCATCTTCCAGGGGAAAACTCCAACCATTATGCTAACAGGTATTCGGGAATGATGATCTTGCTCAGTCCTTCTTGTTGAAGCGCTGTATGGAATAATAAACATACATTAGGTCATAGGGAGAAACGATGTGTGAGCAAGACTTTGCAGCCAATGGTTAGCAGACTCACAGAAGTCTATGTGCATCCACACACATGTAGATTTGTAGACATACTGTGGCATTTACTGGAGCAGCGAGTAGCCCTCGGGCTTCTCTACTTCCCAATAGCTCTCATTGCCAATAGAGAAGAACCATGCCAATCCTTGCTTTTTGTCCCTCATCCTGTTTCTGTAACAGTTCTCATTCACAACAGATCTGGGCAACCTGATCTAGTTGAAGATGTCCCTGGTCATTGCAGGAAGGTTAGAACTATATGGTCTTTGCAGGTCCCTTTCAACCCAAACCACTCTATGATTTTATGATTCTAACAGGCAGATGTCCCATCCCACTTGCCAGGTCCATGGTGATTTCGGCTGCGACAGACCCTCCAGAGGTTGAAAACTGAAACCACCATTACTTTTATTGTAAGCATCCCTCAAATGGTGTCAGAAGGAACTTAAGTCTTGGCAAGTTCTTATTCTTATAAAAGATATGAAGTAGAAGAAGAAAAGGAGAAACAAAAGAAAGAAAGAATAAAACCGAGAAAGAGGCTCACCACCCCATGGATTCATTGACATCTTCTTGGTCAGCGAGTGGAAATTCTTTCAGCTGTGGTCTTTGTGGCCCCGATGGTCAGTGAACCTGATGCGAAGCAACGTGGAGATGAACCACACAGCTGCAGGACGGCTGCCTTTTCATAGGGCTAGGGTTTCTCGAAGCCCTCCCACAGACGATCTGGTAAGCCCGTAGACCCATTTCACGTTGTGTCCTGGTAGGTGCCGCAGTGTCTGTTGCGCTGTCTCCCAGCAATTTGTTGCCCTGGCAGCTGATTTTCATGGCTCCAGGGCATACAACATGGGGAATCACCAGCCCACCTTGGTGGAGCGGTTTCCTGCTCTGCCCCGCTGCTGTCTTCCCAAGCGATAACAACCTGTCATTTGTTCTTTTGAGTTGTTTTGAGAAAAAGGCAAAAAAGGGTCTTTTGAGCATCATGGTAGGTTCGGATGAATGGGCCAGTGAGAGATCCACTCAGCAGCACACTTTTGGCTGTCAGGTTCTCAAAAAGTCACAGTTTCAAACCCATTTTCACAAAGCAGGAAAACAAATCCAGATCTTCCACTGGCTCTTTTAAGTCCTCCGAGCATTTATCAATGTGATCCAAAGGAAAAAGCAGAAGTGTTTTTCCCTTCAATATGTGCTGGGAGGTGGGGTGAACACTGGTATCAAACTCAAGAAGACTCTGGGTTGGTCAAGGTATGGAAAAGGACCAGGGTCTGACATGTCTGCATCCACAGCAGGTTGAAAAGGCTAGTTTGAATGACCCAGCTTTCTTTACACTCACATGCACTTTTCTGGACCCAGGTTTTAGGACCCAATTGTCCTCATCTTAAGCAGCTTGCCGTATAGTTGGGGCTATACATTCTCCTGGAAGCAGGCATTTGAGACTGGAGGAAGCAACCAGCATTGTGATCTGTTGTGAATTTAGCCCCAAATGACAGCTGTAGAACTAGTCCTAGGCGTATATCACTTTTTGAAAATGTTCTAAGAGACTGAATATTAATTCAGTAGTTATCAGTTAATTACTGAATTGTAAAAAATGGCAGTGCAGATGAAGAAATACACAAAACCGATGTATTCATCTCAACAGCTACATTTGCTTAGTAACAGTTCAAAATATTTATTCATACTTGCACTGCAGAGTAATAATAAATGTTGTGAAGCATTTTTTCTTATGAAGAATCAATCTCACTATATTTCATACAAAGAAAGTTGCTGTAATGCGAGACCTTACAAAATATTGTATCAAATATTTGTTGAGAATAGTGAAGGAACCATTGTTTTTCATGTGAGTTTTATGGGCTATGTGAATAGGTAAAACGCAATTTAGTGAGCTTTTACTGCATTGCTTACTGATTCCAGGCATCTAATTTACAGGATCGGAGGACAGATTTGCATACATTTGTCGTATTACATAAACCAAACAAAGATTTCTTGTAGATATCAAACAAAACCTGTTTAAAATATATTCCTATGGCTGCCAAAAAGGGATTTGTAATGTGTTGCTAGGTTAGGCTTGTCAATAATGAACAAAACTCAAGAAAACCCTACCAAACGTGCAGAAAAGAAATGTGAAGGTGCACTCTCTTGGTGACGATTACATTTTACTGCTTTGTGAACTTGTTGATAGAAATTTTCTAAGCAGCCAGTTCAGGGAGACCTGTGCTGCTGATCCTCTCTGACTTGCAGGATGACCAAACACTTTATCAAATCAGGACAGATGGTCTGAGATGTGAACTTGTCAGCAGGAAGAAAATGCAGGAGGACAGCGGATCTCTGCTGTAGCAATACAGCAGGAAGAATATTTGACAATGGGCAGAATACCTTTTTCCCCTTCAGCTTTGTAAGGCATAGCTGTAGGCCATTTTTCCATGACATACTGTGTTTTGGCACAGAGACAATAACAGGTAAGGTTTCAAAGAGACATCATGATCTCATTCACTGAATTTAAAGAAGGGAGGAGTGGGGGGGAAACTCTCAGATTGGAAAGAGGAAAAATGAACAGGAGCTTTTAACAGTGACAGTGGGTTTTTTTTATGCAGTGAAGGAAGAAGCTGAAGCTACCCGCAAATCACACCACTTTAAAACACATGGTGTTTGTCACCACTGATCAGACAACTACTCTAACTTCTGCCTCCAGCTGTGGCCGATACCTGATGCTACAAAGGGAAGGGAAAAAGCCCCATAATATATTTAAGTCAACTGAATGGAGGAAAACAAACGAACCTGACTGTTACAACCCAGAGCATGAGGCCAGAATTCCCTTATTTATCTATGCTGCCAGAGTTACATTGGCTGAGTGCAGTATGACATTTTTTGCACATCCAACCCTTCCTGCTGAAGTCAGTGGGAATGTTGAGTGCACATGAACTGCAATGATCATAAAATTAGTCAGACTTATTAAAAATCCACTCACAGCATTTAAAAATCCATGACCATCTGTTGAAATACGTTCCACAGGCCAACTAGGGAAAACTGAATTTAAAAAGAACCAATGAAGCCAAACACCACTACCAAGAAAACTCCAGTTCTTACTGATTCAAGTTGGACAACTGAAGTTTTTAAGCTTAGCCACAGCTGCAGGAGATACTAATGGCAGACAGGATGAAAGAGTACAGAGCAGGAGGCAGAAGAGAGTCTGATAGCATAAGTTGTAGTTTGAAGAACATTTCTTTCAGCAACAGGTCAGGATAAATAGCCTCTGAGCTACCCTGCTGCCCACCATTAGCACATGCTGTCCCTCTTAAATGCCCTTGCAAATGTTTGGGGTTGGTTTTGGGTTATTTGTAATCTAATGAGTTCCTTGACCCAGTTCAGAAGTAGCCCCAAAAATATGCAGCAGAAGGCAAAGCATGGGGATGAGATGAAATGGCCTGAGGGCCTGTAAGGTTTTTGTGACCCTGTTCTCTGTGAGCCATTTAAGAGTGTAGATCCTCATAGTGCTTTTGAATGGTCAAAGAGCAGTTAGGACTATGCATTTATTTTTGGTTGTTTAGCAAACAACTGTGTTGACAAACAGTAGCATATTCTCTGCTCCCAGCTGGTCTTTATAAAGTACTGCTACTGTTCTTCTGTAGAATGAAAACAGTATGGGGTGTCAGATGGCATTGCATCTCTTACCTCAGTAGAAGTGTCAATCACGTTTTCTGTTGGTGTATTAGTTGTTCCATTTGCTACATCTAAATTTTTTTTTTAATTTTTTTTGTGAAAGTTTTTTTTTTTTGTTTTTTTTTTTTTTTTTTTTATAAAATATAGAACAACAAAATCTTGCCTATACACCTGTGAGACACTAGTTCTATGAATGTATTATCAGTTGGTTTAGCATCTGGGATACTTTTGTTTCCTGAGGAGAATCCTGCAAAACAAAATGTGCTTATCACCTGGAGGCTCCTAAACAAACCAGTACAAGGGATCACATGCGCCAGCAAAGTGGATTGGTTCTCTTCGTACCTAAATATTATTACTTACAATAGCCTCTAAGCTCTGTCAACACAGAACGCAAGAATTTCCTCTAGAACAATCTACAGGTGCTATTACACATTAAAACATGATAAATCATATCTTAAAAAATTGTATGCCCCAAAGTTCTGCTTCCTGAGGTATGTCAAAATGCCTTCCTAAAGTAGCTATCCTTATAACACCTATAATAAGCCAGAAAGGCACAGTTATGACTGTTGTACAGATGGGGAACTGAGATAGGTAGGTTAGTTCCAAGAAAAGTGTTTGTTCTGCCTGAGTAAAAAGTAGGTGTTTGAGTTCACAAATCCTCTGCATATTCCAGTTTGGTGTGTGAGAAATGATAGGAAGTTGTGTTTTGGTTAATAGCTTTATTAAACTGGATCAATTTTTACTTAGACTGCTGAAGTTCTACCGAACAAAGCAAAGCTGTCTCATCTTGGCTGAGTTGGTGAATGTCTCAGCTCTCATGAACATTCCCTATTGAATAAAGCCACCGAGGACCACAGATTATCAACTCAGGAGTCCAGTGGAGCCTTTTCCATTCAGTGTGTGCCAAGAATCACTAACTCATACTGACAATATCGAACATAGGTGACATGGCAATATCATCTATGATTAAAAAAATCTGTTCAGAAGTATGGTGAGGGCTGTCACCGTCCCTTTTCTTTAATATCTCATTGACTGGATAACTTCCCTGAAGGTGTGAGAGCTGGAGTTGGTGGCCTCATCAGCTCAAGAAAATTCAAACCCACATCGCCCACATCACAAAATGTATTCTAAATATGTCATGTTCGTGCAGTGTTGGAATTGTATTTCTTATGTAACTAGACTACTCAGAGGTGAGTTCATAGGAGGTCTTTGGTACTGCCAGGTTCTGGGGACTCTGATCTTGTTAAGGGTCATACCCTAGAGTCATGTGAGATATCTTTGTTTTAATCTTCACTGCAAGCAATCTCTCATTTTTCAGGTGCGTATTTTTGTGCAAGAATGCATAAACACTCACTAAAATGAATTAAGGGTTCCTCAATTAATTAATAAATATATATATAAACCCTGTAAAAATGAAATTAAGTTTCTGTTTACAGAAGAACCCACCAATGATATATGACACTTCTTTATGCCACAAATATTTTCACAGTGCAGTAAGATTCA
Organism: Agapornis roseicollis; assembly: GCA_002631895.1. Classification (NCBI taxonomy): domain Eukaryota; kingdom Metazoa; phylum Chordata; class Aves; order Psittaciformes; family Psittacidae; genus Agapornis; species Agapornis roseicollis. Next base: position 19,921 of record NDXB01012584.1, on the reverse strand, counting down.
TACTGGCATAAACTAGTGATAAAAATACACTTTTATGCAAATAGGATGGTTAGAAACTTTTTTTTCTTTTTCAGAAATATATTTTAATTGTTTGTACTTTTATGATATTCTTAAGCATTTATGGAAACAGAATATTTGTAGAAATTTCCATTCTAAGAACATAACTGTTATTGCAGTCTATGACTGAAAGAAGTTAACTTCTAAGGAGCAAAGTAGGACATGATGAAAAATCAAAGTTTTGGGTTTTTTATTGTCAGGAATAGAGAGTTAAGGCACAGTATACGTGTCTTTTGCAAAGGAGAATACCTGAGGTGGAAGAAGAGTTCAATTTTGTTGCATTCTAAAAGAGGGGTAAAATTATTTTGTAAGATACTCATTGTGGTCATTTAAAATATGAGTAAGTCTATTTTAAAATTAATTAAATGTTCCTGTCTATTTTTTTACTATGCAAAATTATGTTTTCAAATAGATGAATCTTTAAGCATTAGTTTTAATTTGCATTAAAACCATTGTTTTTCTTGCTACCTAAAAATTAATGGTTTTTATTATCACAGTGCTTCAAGGGAACTACAGTCCATGCCACCTTTTCTGTCACTCCAAAGACTGGTCACTGTCTTTTCCCATAATATATAACAATATGGAATTTCCATTAAGATGTGTACCCTAGGTAGTGAACTGAGACGTTAGACTCTCAATAAGAAGTGTTGAAATGGAATTCTACTGTGAGGAACTGCAGTGGCATTCGTAAATCAAAATATTCTGGCCTTAGCCAAAATGGTTTTATTTTCATTATTTAAAACCAAAGCAAACCAGTAGAACATTTTTGGGGAAGTGTTAACATTGGGTATGTTTTTATCTTTGCTGAGATTTTCTGTGAAAAAATAATTTGGCTAACTCTCTGTATACTTGAAAACCAATAGAAAGATCCTTCTGCTTGTCTGTATATTAATATATTCAATTCAAAATTCCCCTGGCTGAAAAAGGTGATAAGAAATAGGTGAATGAATATACTAAAGTAATGGAAATAGATATTTCATCTGAAGTAAAATTTAAACATTGTATGGGATTGTTAAGTAACAAGACAGAAAAGACCAAGGCTTTTTTTGAACTGCATAAAATCAGCCCTGAAGGTCTCCCAAGGTCAAATTAGCTATTGAATAAAACCTTCTTTGTTGAAGTGGGAGAGCAGATTAACAAAAGAATGATATTTCTGCAAATGATATGCTTTGATGCCACCATTGTTATGAAATGTTGTGACGCTCAGGTAAGTCCTTACTTAGTCCTACCAGTCCTCTCTCTGAAGAGACACTGCTGCAGCCAAAGATGCTGAAATGGCACAAAGAGAGCTCCACTGTTTACACTGGCAATGTAAAATGTGGGAGAACTTCTTAGGGACAGACAGTCATATTGAACTTCAGGACACAGCTTTATGTTGAAAATAAGGCAACAGCTACCAGGAGGCAAAAAGCAAAGTACACACATTCAAGAACTCTTTCACAGCTGTCATTAACATCTTTTATTTTTGTTGGTTGACAAAGAAAGGTGGCAGGATGCCCTGCACTTAATGACACTTTCTGGAGCCCTCAAGAAGATACTTCTGTGCTTTCCTGCAATTATTGACATTTACAGAGGGAGTAAACTTTTATCAAGATGCAGCAGGGATGTAGCCCAGGGAGTCTGAAAAGAGGCAGTAAGCCTATGAAAGCAACTGTAGGAAGTTTTTAGGGGAGTTTGACAGATTGCAGTCTGGTGGCACTACTGCTACTTTCTCAGCAGCAAGCTGGCTTGATCTGATTAACAACAAAAGAATGGAACAGCACAAAACCAACAGCAAAATATGTCTCAGAAACCATGGCGCTTTGTGAGCTTTCTTTGTTTTTACAGTGAAAAAAAAAAGAAAAAACTCTACAGACTTAACTAAATGAACAAACTCATAGTGCCCTCTTACCTCTGTAGGGACAGTTAGCTAATACCAACAGACTAGACTCTACCCCCTGTTAAGAAATAGCAACAGAATGGCTTCCATTCAAATAAGGTCTATCCAAATAAAATCCTGAAAGAAGTCATGCCAACAATGGTATATGCCATGTAAGGAAACCTGAAGCACAATTATCACGGTAAGCAGCCTAATTTGGCACAGAAAACCTTTTTATTAATAGGGAAGAGCTGTGCAATGGTAAGAACAGCTCTGAGTTTGTCAGACTAGCAATTAAAATAAAACAAAAAGAAATACTTAATTTATAGATTTATTTATAGGTTTTACAGAGAATAACTGAAAAATGTTAAGCCTGGTACTGTTTTAATAGAATCAGGCTTTGAACATGAACACTTCTTTTAAGTTGTATGTATTATGCAAGAATTAAACTAAAAATATGTGGTACCCCCAGGTATGTAAAATGAGAAAAATACATATGTATATGCATATGTACCTTTGTCATCTGAGGAGTCAAGTCCAAACCTGCTCCCAGTGGAAGAAACTGAAGTTTTGTCATTAAATTCAATGAGTTTGAATGTAACCTCTTTATAACTTATAATCAACCTCTGTATTTTAAGAGATATAAATTCACACTACCCACTGATTACAGATCACCTTTTCTCCTGTATAGATTTACTATCTGATGGTGATCAACCTTATGTAGATGAAAACCAATGTCCTAGAAGCAGAAGAGCTTTACTAGTTTAATATTTCCTCAGGCTGCTTGCAATAAGTGCTAAAGTCAAAAACAAATAGAAAACAAGAAATACAAGATCAAGAATCTGATTAAATAGGGCAATATCTTTGTGTTTAAGCAGGCTCAGCAACCTCCTAGGAATAACTAAGCAGATTCTCCCTTTGGGAAAAATGGGGAAGAACACAGCCAACTCATGACAAGACCCACAGGAGAGGGAGAGTTGAAATATCAAACATAAGAACACTGATAAAGTTTTAAAGGGACATAAAAATATCAAGACGCTGAGGTGCTCATAACATTATTAGTAATCCCCAGGTTAAAAATTAATGATTAAGGTAATTATCAAAACAAAGTTCCATGCAATGTGTCGAAGGTTACTTAAAAGCAAGTATGTGAATGGAACACTTCTAAAACAAGCAAGATTCAATTACAGTGCTCATATTAGCTAATAAACCCCTTCCACTCCTTTAACTGGAGGGGCTTAAACTTGCAGCATATAGCCACTGCCTTACATATGTATTTGTCTTTAAAACGTTACATATATTCACTGAGAACAGAGTATTCCCTCTGATCTGCATAAACCAGGACAGACTGTGAGGTATGTCAGAATAATGAAGAAGGTATACCAGCAGTCACAGAAGAGATTCAGATGGTGCTGCTGGTCATGGAGTTTTAAAAAAGGGAAAGAAAGATTGGTGGAGTAAACATGAATACCCTAAACAATTTCCCAGTCTTCAAATCAAATTTGGAAAACAGAATCTCTTACACAAACCAATTATACCAGTAGCAACAATTAAATAATTAGATAAGCTCTGATACGTAGTGAAGGATATTCTGGTCCTTTTTTATTGCAGCTCTGGTCACTCAAATATAGAGAAGACAGATAGAAAAATAGACAGAAAACAAAGAAAATTCCATTCTAAAATTGACCTTCTGTAAAATGGAAAAGCAGTTGTAAAGAAGATGTTGATCTTTTGTTGACAAAATGCTGAAAGTGATTTTAGGTGTTTTAACTAGAATTTTAGATAAAATTTTGGTTTATCATCTTTATTATGTAATTAAAGTTTTGTTTTCAGTAAAAACCTTGACAGCTATTTCAATAAAAATGTTGACAAAAAATACCATGACAGATTCCACAATGAGTTTTGGAAAAGATGGAAATTACATAAATATATTCATTTTTGAAAAAAGTTCAGACTGATTGTTTTGCAATCAGCACGTGCAATTTTTTACTGCTTTTATTTTATTGGAAGAACTTCAGACTGTTTCAAAATTTGGATCATATTTGCATTTTTGAAATTCAAGACAGCTGTCAGTTTTCATATTAAAAATCCCACCCTGCTTTACTGAGAATTGAACAGCATTTTAAAGCATTGTGACAGAATTAAAACATGTAAAATGTTTGCTTAGACACTCCACACTTTCTCTTTGTATCTGCCATGTTGTTATAAATGTAAATCGTTGAAATTTTAATTCATTTGTGCTTGCTGTTTTGGTTAAAACCTTGTCATCATTGAAAGCCAAATATTCTGGTGAATTCAATGGGAGCTTTGCTTCAATGGCCTGAAGAATCAAATATTTGCAATGTTACTGAAGGAAAAAAAAAACCCAAATGAGGTTATAATGAAAATAACAAGAAAAATTAACTCTTAATTCTTAAATCTCCGCAAAACTGACAAGAAAATATAAATTGATGTAAAATTGAGAAAAAATCTAAAATGCCAATTAATGGAATTAATAATAAATGCTAATCTGCCCTGGTATATGGTCAGACACATAAGAAAGGAGATATGTAAGAAGCATTCAATTCTGTGTTAGAGTGGTTACCTGAAAAAATAAATCAATATGACACTACTGATATTCCAGTTAATCTGTCACATTGCATAACCATTTGTAACATTGCTAAATTAATACAACATACCCCAACTCAGTTTTGCTACTGCTGTACACCCATTTTGTACTCACAGCACAAATAGAAATACAAATGTAAAGCAACACAGAGATAAGCCCAGTTTTATCCCCTACAATTTCGATTTTCTAGCAAAGCACATACTGAGAAACACGGGGCTGGCTGGGCTTTCATTCCCTTTTTTTTTTTTTTTTTTTTTTTGTTTTTTTTTTTTTTTTTTTTTTTTTTTTTTTTTTTTTTTTTTTTGGGGGAAAA
>NDXB01012584.1:0-15032 GCA_002631895.1 Agapornis roseicollis | reverse complement strand
ATATATCGGCTTTTATTCCTTTTTTTTTTTTTTTTTTAATTTGATTTTATTTATTTTAGTATTTCTAATTTATTTTTTTAATTGTGAAATAGAGAGGTAACAACATTTTCCAAATCCCCAACATAATTATGCAAATGACAGTGATCTTCCTGGTCAACTCTTATGTCTACCCAGACATGGCAGGTCTCCACAGACAGTTTTCTGGTGCCCAAGCTATCCACAAAGAGGATTTATGGCACTGTCATTTCCCTTCCTTCTCTCTTCCAAGAATTCTCCCTGTCACTTGCTTTTGCCTGTTCAGTACATGACTGGTATCATAGAGAAAGGACAAAACAAGCTCAAAATCTCAACACAGATACACACCTCTTATTACACCCACACACACTATCTTCCAGTAGTGTATGCTATGGGCCTCTAAAATAGCTTCTGGAGGGTTGATGGTGGTTGGTAGGGCAATGATAGCTTTTCTATGTACATCAGAGTCCAAATAATGGACACATGGTGTGCAGATAATTCATCAAAGGGAAAATGGGAGAGAGACACAGAGATTTGTGAGTATGTAAGGAAGACAGTTCTTTACACATTAATGTGATATTTAAGTCAGCCTGACAAAATTAAGTATGTGATCTGGTAAAGACTTAAGCACATATGTAACTTGATGCACATGAGCAGTCCTCTGGAAAGCAAGCCTGTTAACATTCAACAAATGAAGCTCTCATAGAGCACTTCACCCCAAACATATGCAAACCAAATTGAGAAGTCTGAAAAAGGAAACAGCTGAGATATGAATATTTAAAACTTTGCTGCAGCAGTGGACATGTGTAATAACTTTTCAAAGAGATTTTCAGAGGATTTTTTTTAATACTGTACACACAGCACTTGTCCTAAATACATATTTACATTATGGACTGGAAAAGCTCTTTTAGAAACTGTTCTGGTCTTCTGGGTAAATAACATTCCTCTTAAAAAATTACGAATACATATTTAACTGATAAACTAGAATAGCTCTATTAGACACATCATAAACAATTTTTAACTGTCTAGTGAATATGTTTACTGCAGCACAGAAGTGGATCCAGATTATTTAACTCTCTGTTATTAATTTTTCAGCTGCAGTTCTTTTGTATATTAAGCCCTCTCCCCAAATATAATGAAAAATTGTCCTCCCTCCCGTTCTCTCAGCACTGTCCAGCATGAAGCTTGCTTAGTAGAGGTAACTGGGAAGTAAAATAAAAACTTTTCTGCTGACAGTATTGTTGAAGTACCATGTTCCACAGCACACATCAATCATTTATGACTCCTAAACATATAATTCTAAACCACTTGTGATCCGAACTATTCTTTCAATGATATGGATGCTCTGGAGAGTTAGAAAAAGAGGTTGGAATAGTTTTTCCTTCTAACCCCAAGCAGAAAAGACAAAATCCCAAATGATCCAAAGAACCTAGTTAAGTACTAAATTCATCTCTGTGAAACTCTGCATCCTAGTGCCAAGACAATGTTGGTTAAGTCATGTATATTCAACGGAAGAAAGACAATTTTGTCTTTTTCCATTGTGAAAATACTTAAGAAAACAGGTTTGCAAAACTGATTATAATTCACAGGAAGGCAAAAAAAGTTAACCGGCTATCCAGCCTGATTTATGTACTCAGTTTTGCTCAATGTCTGCACTCTCTATGATATTCAAAAAAACCATGGCAAGCTGGTACAGTTAGCACAGCTTATAAGTAGGCATCTTTGGGCACTATTCTCCTATGACTATTAACTACTTTTAATGCAATTTCACAAATTATGTACTTAAGTAGATTTTGAAAACTTTACTTAAAATCATGTAGAGGAATATAGCATAACAGATATCACTGATCTGAATAATGTGAAACAGAAATAGAAGATATGTAAGAGAAAAAAAAAGTTATTCTCTATAAGTCTGATTACCAAAAAGGATTGGAGACAGATATTCATATGCTCAAGATTCTTAATGGCACCATATTTGTAAGAGTTTCAACTCCATTTAGATACCTACCTGAGAGCTAAGACTTTCAAAATGCTCCTTAACCAAAGGCTCCCATAATGATATTTTATAGCCATATTTTCAAAAGCACTCAACATTCAAAGTGCTTTTGGAAATCTGGACCCAGCTGTGAGCAGTGACCTCTCCTGAAAATCTGTAGGGATCTGGCATGAAAGCATATGGAACATTACATTTAGTTGCAGGAATCTTAATTACCAAAAACATATTGACAAATTAGAGAGAGTTCAGAGAAGAGAAACAAAAATGGTCAGGGGACCAGAGGAATTTACATATGAAGGAAGATAAAAAGAGCTATATATGTATGGCTCAGCTATGAGATAATTAAGAGAGGATATATGTTAAGACTCTGCAAGTGTTCCTAATCTTGTGTGGAGAATGGGGAGGAACAAATTAAATTGGATATGAGGTTATAACTAGAGCTGCAAGTAAAGAAGAAAAAAAATAATCATCTGGGTCTTCAAAAGAGCATCCTGGCAGGGAGGTCAGTTAGGCTGTAAGATGTGGACTGAGGGGACAAAATCCCATTACTAAGGTTTGCATGTACCTTTGGGATAAAGATCTGAATGCTTGAGAGAAGCCTGTTCAAATTCCACTTTCAAAACAGATGGTAATTTGGGGTGGCTGGGCTGAGTGGAAGTCTCTTTTGACATAGCAGCAATTGTTCTGATGGAATTAGTATAAATTACTGAAGAGAATGAAAAATTGAGCAAATTGTGGTCCTGATTTATGTCATATCATGACATTGAATTGAATGCTTTGAATCATAAAAGAGACACAGGCTATCTGAAACTTACAGAAAAGAAGTGAAAACACTGACCTCCCTCCTCCTCCAAGAAGTCAGTGCACTGAAAGAATTCACTTGTGAGGAAAGCATACATGTAAGGAAACAGATAAGGGTGTGAGGGGAGAATATTCCACCAGAGTTCTTCAAACCAAATAAGTGCACACTAGTTCAGAGACTGTCATGTTGAGAAGGCACATTATAGAATTATTTTTAAAAAGAAGTACAACTTTTGACAGAAAAATCCAAAGTGTAATAGACAGGTTTTGGAGAACTGTGTGAGACTCGGTGTTAGTCAATGTAGTTCAATGCCTTGAGATGCAGGAACGAGGTTTGACAGAGGTATGACAGAAACAACTGTGCCCATTGACTGCTTCCAATATTATTCTGCCAGGTCAGAAAAAACTCAGGTATCTATAACATTCTCTTCTATATTTTTATTCTGGATGGTAAAGTATTGCATATAACACTGTTGCTTTTAGTACTATGCTGAACATTACCATTCAGTTTGGTTGCATGAACACCAAAGATACATAATTGTAGAACACTAACCTAGTTATCCTTCTAGCTATTGTCAAGCATTTAGATTTCCAAAATATAAAGAAACAAAAAATGAAGCAACATGAGGTGGTTAGTATATGATTTTGCATACTTGTGTGTAGACATACTCTCATACAGACAGCAATTAATTAGTCAATATATCTAGGCTTATAAAGTAGACATTGCCAACCTTTTTAGAAACCTGGAGAAGTAAGACAGGCAGATGAAGCAAGATGATCTGGGCTTCAGAGGGAGTAAGTATCTGCCTCTGCTTCACTCCATCACACACCACACAACTTCTTGTGCCTCAGGAGCATGGTGCATTGTCAGCTATGCTAGCTGACATGAGGAAAATCTAGCTCTGGATGTGTGGCAATCCATGGTACTTGTCAACAAACAAACTATAACCAGCCCTTTGAAAAGCCTTTGAAATGAGTTTCATATCTTTGGGACCCCAAAGATATTATTGAGAAACAGAAATTAGAGACAACCTTTCTCCTTCCAAACCTACACATTTAGGGAAAGTCAGGAAGACTCTCAATTCTGCTTTCAATCCTTGAAGCAGAGAAGCTTCCAGGGATAGCCTCCAAAAGGGCAGCTTCTGCAGAGATCTTATATTTCAGCCTCTGAAGCACTAAACCTGACACAAGCATAGCACAATGACCATGCACCAGAGGGGTGCCTGGGGGCATTACTGAGGTTCTGCTGAGAAGCTGGAGTTGGGTGTGAGACACACAGCAGTGTGGTGGCATCAGCTTGCTAGTATTCACTGAAAATGACTGCCAGCATCAGGTCAGGTTAATATCTGCATTATGCATGCTCCATGGAGGAAAAGAAACAGTCCATCTGAAGTAATTAAAATTCAGTGTCAGATTTTTACGACAGTGATATTTGGCTGGAGGACTCTAGCATCAGCCAATTTGAAAGAATGGAACACTTTGGAACACTTTTATGTTCTCTGACTCTAGCACCAAAGGAGCTGTCTTGGGCAGGACTAATGACAAAAGAAGCTGAGGAGATCAGCAAACTAGACTGATCACAACAATCTGGGGTGTTTTGATAGCGAAGTTTTATTCACTTCTTCTTCTCCTACCTTTGCTAATTCTATAATCAATACAAATAATTTTCCTCAGCAAAACATAGTCCAAACCCATGGAACCAACTGCTGCAGGAGGTCATCGAGTCAGATACTGTAGTTAGATTTAAAAAAGGGCTGAATACATTTTATGGCCAAACGACATCTGTACAGTCATCCAAGCTAAGATAATGGTGATGAAATTTCATGCTTGAGTGTGTAAAATGATTGCTACATCACTCAGAAAGGATTTTTTTCCTTCCCAGGTAGAGGATTACACAATTGAGGAGATGCATTATAAAGAGGCTTCTGAACTTGGTCGGGGTTTTTTTTTACCTTCCTCCAAAGAGCGAAAGATCAGCTCATGGACCTCACAGAATAATAACTTAGCCTTCTACTTCTTCTCTTCTTAAACATAATGAAGCTCTTAAATGAGCTGTTTCATTTCAGGGCCTTCAAGTTTCTTTCATTCTCTCCATGCTAGCTGATCTCACATGCAGGTGAAATAACTGAAGCAAATCTTAGCAGCTGCCAAGGTTACTAATTCACCCTACTGACCCCAACAGGTGACACAGTGAGCTTGCTTATGAGCACGAAGAGGCCTGTGCCTGATATTTGGTGCAACAGCTGGCTGCATTTCTCATGCAACTTGCATGCACTGTACATCTGGCTTCATTTAATTAGAAAACAAAACAAACAAAAATTAAAATTGATCTTCCTTCAGTAGTCAGCGACCTAATGATAATTTTGAACATTTTTTCATGTTTTCATCAGCTCAGTTTCATTTCCAGAACTTAATCAAGGAATGAATTAAGCAGGGACAGAATATATATCTTGCTAAAGATTTCTGTGATATCTCACGGAAGATTTAATTCAGCAAGAGTACGTAGGGGAGGAAACTGTGGGGTGGAACAACTGCCAAAATACTTAAAACCTCATTACCACATATACCCACTTCACCCTGAGAGCCCCCAGCCTGTCCATTATTGTCCTGTCTCTACTTTCTGTGGGACTTTAAAAAGAAAAGGTTCAAAGAGCAAGACTTTCATGCTCCCGTTTCCATGTCAAACACTTTCAACTCCTGATTTCAAAGTGCCATTCGCTTGCTGTTCAAAGGCCTGTGGACATGTAGGGGGTGAGACAGGAGTAAAAGGTTGCACTACAAAGCCTGCTGCATTCAGAGCAATACCCAGCTTGGAAATACAAATGATAACATAAACTCAAGTACCTATCAATAAAACTGCCAATATATGAAAGGAGGGTTGGAAAAATTCTAAATGGCCTTTTCCTGCCCCCTCTCCCACACTGGCATTGTTCTGTTACGGGTCTGGATAAAAGCCTAATTGATACTTTGAAAAGCAGCTTTTTCCTCTCTTGCAGTTATGACCAGGGGACCGCAGAAGTGGGAGAGAAGCCCAAACCCCAAATAAGTTTGCTAAGAATACCTAAAGAAGTTCCTACCAACATCTGAAAAACCTGCCTTGCTCTTGCTGAGTATTCGTCTACCTCCCCTTCTCTATCTGTATCCTTTTCATCTGCCTGCCCACAAGATTTGGAACACCATTAATTGGTCCTCAGGGAGGCTGACAGGCCTGCGCTTTTATGACTTGATTCTTTGTATTGTACACATGTGGGCATCTCTCAGGAGATAAACAAAAGGAAAATGTGCTGAAAAGGGGGGCAGAATTTGTATAAGACTAAACGCAGAACAAACCACCTTCCCAATTTACTGCTAATATCCTAAATTGCATGAATAAATCTACCCCCCACCCCATCTTCCCTCTTCCCTACATCTGCTTCTCTTAATCTGCTTTTCCTGATCGCTACAGGCTCGTCTTCTGAGGAATTCCACCTCCCATTTGAAATCAAACAGTCTAACTCTTTTTTTGCCCCCTGTTCTCCTTCCTCCTTGCCAACAAAAGAGTGAGGTGGTCTTATGGGAAGATGAAAAGAATAGTTGATCATAAGAACTAACCTGAAGCCAACACCTTGGTCTTTCCTCCCTTCAGCAGTTTCTAAACCCTAAGCACCTGCAGCTAATTCTCATGGCTTCCAGCCTTGGTCTTAGATTTGCTGAGAGTGAGGCACTTTTTGGCACAGCTTTCACTGCAGAGGAAAAATAAATCTAACACACTCAGAGACACACTGATGCACAAGCAAGTATGTGCACAAGCTTTAGCATGTGTGTGCTTGTGCATGTGTGGGTCTGTGGAGAAAGCAGCCTGTGATATACAGAGATAACCATAATTTTCTATTAATTAATATTTACTAGCAGCCTTTACTACTAACCAACAGCATGCCAGAATTTCTGCTGTGTTTTTGTCTTTACCAAAAAAGCAGGTATGGGACATTGTTTCCCCAGAGCTGGAAATATGCTAAGGATTTCTGGACCAGGTCCTCCCAGTTTTATTTACGGCATGTTTGATAGAAAGACAAGGATTTACCCTGCTCCCAGAACTAAACAGCACTGTGAATTTATGAACCAGATTCACAACTGGGAAGCAGGTACACGAGTATTTTTGGGCACACCTTGGCGCATCCTAAAAATCTGGTCATTATTATTCACTCTTGCAAGCTAAAACAACATAGGCAGAGGAGGACTTGGGAATCAAAATCCAAAATTTCTGTTCCATCTTCTTCCCTTTCTCCCTAGTCTGCCTATATCCTAGCGGCTAAGTCGACGAGACATGGAAGTGCATCTGAAACCTTTGGCAGAGGAGGAGATTTTAACCACATCTTTTTGGTGCTTTTTTGAATGCTCTGACTCCTAAACATCTATTTAAAATGTGGCACCTTCTCGTGCACCCTAATTTTCAAAGATAGAAGTGGCTGGTTTGGAGGAAAGGGCCTATGTTACCACAGTACTTAGTGTTGCCAAGAAAAGCATCTAAAAGTAAAGCTGAATTTATCGCAGTCTTGTCCTGAGCTTTATTCTTTGTTATGATACAGAGCTCCTTGGTCTACAAGCCAATTTTTGTGAACGATGCTCCAAGCCAACTAACTTTTCCTTTCATGCAGGATTACATATATGCTGTGAATGCATTTTGGAGGTTAAACCCTTAATTTGAAGTTGATGGAGGTAGAGTGTATTGTAATGATGTAAACCACTTTTTGATGTTAAGACTTCACCCCAGAAGATAGCCTATGAAAACAAATTTCTGCAGGGAAACTAGAGGAAAGACCTCAGTCAGCACTACCTGTGACAGTTCTTGTTCTTCCAGCCTTTTAGTGAAGCACAGCAATTTCTACCTGGTTTTCTACCATACTCACAGCAGGAATTTCAGTGTGGGTTGTAAAACCTGCTTAAGAGCCTGTGTAATTTACCTCATGTTGATTACTCTGTGTGGAACAGCTAATGGTACATGAGTTAATTAATCTGTAGCTGCCTTGCCTATCTACACTAAATAGTAGTAGTCGCTATATCTTTGAAAATCTTGAGATACATTTTTTTTTAATCATTGCTAGTGACTATATGCACCTGGCAGAAATAGGTATTTAAATGATGGTCTAATTCTGGTCTGAGCTCAGTGTCTAAAAACATCTGTAACAGGAAAATTTCCCTGGAGAACATTACAGTCCTGCATGACAGCCACTGCTTGCAGCCTGGGAAGATGCAGTAGCCAGTCAGGGAAGCTTTCTCTTGCAGCAAACTGCAAGCCTTTGGTCCTGTATTGTTCCCACAATATTGGCTTGAAAACTAAAGGTCAGTGTGAAAGGTCCCATGTCTTGATACAGTTATATGAAATGCTGTCACTATTAATTTCATCCAGTTTCCCTGGAAATGAGCAAAGCAACCACTATTAAGCAAGGCTTCTATAAAACAAAAACCACAATTAAAATCTACTTATCCCTGACAGGATTCCTGCTATGTATAACGATAGAAATGGTCAAGCCACTGTTAACCATGATCCAACACTGTGAGGAGCATTGCTCCTCACTGCTGCCATGAGGTGTGAAGTGCTGCCATGAGGTGTGAAGTACTGCCATTCAGATGTTTGCAAACTGCTGAATTGTTTGCAGATCCAGACCTCCATGTATCACCCATCAGAGGTTACATTGAAGTGGCGATGGAGAGGATGGAAGCTCAGTCTGTGGCCGACACATGGGACCTACGTCGCTTTCCTCCTGAAAGTGAGTGGACGATGCCAGAACTGGACTGAGAACTCCAGATGCATTTTTCAGCACATGGCAGATGTGCTGGTTTCTAATTCTGCCCAACACTTATCTGAAGCTCTAGACTCCACTTTTTTTCTGGTTGAAAACTGTAGTTCAAGACAGAGCAGAAGTGGCAAAGTTTAGGTTTGCATGCTGATGCATCTCTTGGCACCTGAAATCTACAATAATATGCCTTTACAAGCGACAAGGGCATAATTTAAATATAGTTGTGTGGTTTATTGCCTGTCTGGCATCCAATCTCAAAAATCAGTATGTGGAGCCTGACTTTCAGAGATTTTGTGCCACTTTACATGAATACAGGACAGGTGGCACAGCTTTTCATTTTAATGCTTAAGAATACATCCTTGCACTAAAATAGTCGCTTTTCAACCCCACCTGAAAAAGCCCCTTTGGGGATTCTCAGCATATGGATAGTTATATTGAAAATCAATTCTTCTGACATTCAGAGATTTCTTTTGAAGAGGTTTGTTTGCTCTACTAATGATTTTAAGCCTCCGTGGCACCTTCTTACTCACTGTAACTGCTGTGCTTAGTATGTAGCTCATATGCGTTTTTTGATTTCAGTACCCTGTACATTGTGTCGCCTTTTAAATTAATATAAAATTGCTTCAGCCATCTCCTTGTTTGTGTTGGTGTTAAACCTTTCTTGTAGAACTGTGAGTGGTGATGGAGACTGTAGGGTATTTGGGATTAAGGACATGTGATCCCCGTCTCCTCTGGAATCCTCCCTCCTTCTCTCCCTCCCCCTTGCAGTGCAGATGTGGAGGGCTGTTCTCCCTGAGCCACCAGGCACATACAAGAAAGCACATTCTTCAACAGAGGTAATGAAAGAGTTACACAGCTCAGCTCATTGGTTCACTTCTGCTGGAATATGCAGAAAGAGTTATCTAAGAGAAAATGCGGAAGCAAAATGTTGATTTTGAGAAAGCTGGTTGAATAAGAGCAGTGTGGGATGTCACTAACAAGACAAAAAAGAGGCCACCGGTTTCCTTGCAAGATGTCATCTTAGGTCATAAAAAAAATAATGGATTACATCCTTAGGGAAAGCTCCTTGAGCTCAAGTGATAGTAGCTTTGGAAGGGCAAATAATATCTGACAACAACTCTATTCTGCAGGTGTTATAGCAAAGGCATCTTGTAGCTGCAAGTTTCTTCATTGCTCTAGTTCTGTTAGGGGCCCAATAAGTCTGTTCTTTTTTTCTGTTAAATATTTATTTTCTACCAAACTTACTTTTCTATTGATTTTTTTTTTTTAATAAGGAGACTCTTCCATCTAATGAAACCTGTCAGTGCTTTTAACGAAAATGAATAAGAACAAAAATCTTTATAGCCACTTTTGTTTCCTGAAGATAATACCCCCCCCCCCAATAGATATCACTTTGAATCTTTCAGAAGCTAAAATAAAGAAAACTTCTGAAGTAGAATCTTACATAAGAAACAAGTAAGTTTGGGCTTTTTTAACATGTTTAGTATTGAAAATTCTCTTGGAATAAATGAGATTTCAGTTTCCTCCTCTGCAGAAGAAGCTGCTGTTTCACAGAACTTCATCCCACTTTCAACTCTAATGGTCATTTTTAAGGCCTCTTGCCTGCAAGAGTAAAAATATGGTTAGTTTTTCTAGCATCAATGCAAAATTGCTACAATGCTCAGAAAATAGTCAGTCTTAGATGCTAAGAAATAATGCATCAAACAGCAGAGCTATCTTGAGACATCCTGAAGAGACTATTTTTTCATTCAGGTAGAGTATTACAAGCAAGAGGAAAATTCAAACACCTGTTTTAGAATGTATGCTTTGTACAGCAACTGATATAGTTAATCCCTTTCTTCTTGCCAAACTGGTCCAATCATTACAAATAACAGGTCAATATCCATAGAACAGTAAACTTTTAAAACACTTTTCTAGTTCATTTTTAAATGTCTTACTATGACCTTCTTTCCTATTGCCCTCACTACCCTTCTTTTTTGACTGAAGTCTTTTTAAGATGGGGAAGTTACATCTGTAATTTCACCTACTCTGAAATCACCTCATTCTGCTCTGATTTATACCCCATGAAATCCTATTGCCCTCAGGAGGGTTCTGGAGAGTGTAAGGCTGGGCAGAGTTTGATCCAGAATGTTAAATACTGGAGCATCAAAGTTATAGGTTTATTGCAATTATTATTGGTTCCCATTGGTTATTTACTTATGCTGTATCTCAGCTACAGTTAAATTCTATGTCACAAGGTATGTGGGGAGAAATAAAAGAACAAATAATAAGTGAGTGGATTGATTTGGAATGGGCTTGAACCTATTTTTATGCCTCAGGATACTACAGAAGAGGAGGGGTTTTCAAGGCTCCCCACAAAGTGACCTGAGGGTTGGGATTCTGAGTTGTCTTAAGAAGCTGCACTGTAAACTGAGGAGCTCAACTTGATCTCAGAGGCTGAGGTGGGTGCTGGAACCTCTGTAGCTCTCCTCACTATGTCTCACTAAAGCTCTTCAGAGGGACAGGCACTTCCACAGTCACTTGGGCATCTTTATCAAATCAACACCAATTGTTCTGATTCCCTCAGCGCCCCTGGTAATGCGCTTCTGGTGATGCATTAGTAACGCACTGGTAATGCAGTGTAAGGGGAAAATCCTGGCCGCATTTCAGCTCACTGTGCCAGGAGAAGGGACCCATTCTACATTCCCAAACTTTTGACTCAAGATTTTCCACATCTAATCACAAATTTAATAATCTGTATTATTATATATAACTGGTCTTCCAATGAAAGATTTCCTCAGTGATGATCCAGAAGATAGGATTGAGAAACTAAAGTCATACCTAATTAGGTACTATTTCCACCCTCAGAACTTTTTTGTAGTGTATGAGCTCAGTATCACTGCAATATCACTACAACACGAATTCTCCATTGTATGACTCAAAGATGCTCATAATAGACACATGCATAACTGAACATCTAAAATGAAATGTTCACATGTCAAAGAGATATTTTGTAAAGATGGAATTAAAAAATAAAATAATAATAATAAAAAACCAAATCGAAAACCCCAGACAACAGTATCAATATCACTGTCCTTAAGGCCCAGAGGATTTTACATTTCAAGCTTCATAGAGTTTTCCCTCAGTAGTGTTTGGCTTGACTGAGATGACTTAGCTCTGATATGAGTACTACAGAGACAGATCATACTTCAGAGGAATGAATACAATAGTATAACATGGGTCACACTTTCTGCTGAACTACCTTAGAGGTAATCACCATATAGGAAATCTGTCAATATGCAATGAAATTTAAAAAGTAAAACTTACTGGCTGAGGGGCCAGAGGAATATGTACCAAAAAGAGTTATTGCTTTAAATTTATACCTTCTCCTGGCTCATACTATGTATGAAAAAGCAATGCAGGGTCGTTTTTGGGTAGCCATATACCTTACATCAAATGTCTGCCCAATGTGTTCCACTCTAAACTTTCTGGGCCTTCAACACAATAAAAACTGTATGACATATATTTGCTTTCCTATATAGCCTGAATTCTTTTTTATCAAATAACTGGAACTAAGAAATATTCCAAATTAAATTTATTTTTCTATGAAAAACAGTCTTTTTCAGTAGTTAAAAAAAAAAAAATGCATTTCACAATCAGTTCTATAGCAACGAGTTTTCAGTGAAGGAAATTTTTAATTGAGTGTGAGAAGGTCCCAGTTATCTTGAATTTATGATTAGCAAAAATTAACTTTCTATTTTAGCAGCCAGATTTACTTGTCATAATAAATAACAAACAGAATTGCATAGAAAATGTTTGTCCTGATAGTTCTTACCAACCAGCTTCTTAAGACTCTTTTACTGGTCTCCAAAACAGTCTTCTCTTGTTTTTTATTGCACTCACTAATTAGAATCTAATGTGCCTCACAACAGTCAGCTGCCATTGTAACAAGTTACGGGAAAATTATAATGCTTCCTAAGCATTTCCACAGAAACAAATTTCATGTGTGTGTGGGTGGATGGTAGGAGGAGAATAACCTTGGGAAAACCACAATTATAAACAGCTGCAGCATGCATTAAATGTAATTATGATTGATTCCTATAAATAATTCTTTGTGTAAATTTCCACTTAAGCTGGATTTGCTGTTTGGGTGCAATGGACATTTCTGCATTAAGTGATTATGTCTTTTTATTATTATTAAAAATACAGATTCTTTACACTTGGGAGAGGAGATGGGGAAAGACTTATTGTACCAGCATGAACTGCTGAAAATCTACGCTCTCACAATTAATGGTTTAACAGCCTGAATGCAATAAAATTGTTTGTGCCTGAACCTACAAAGACAGACTAAAATGAAAAAGAGAGCATCATCCAAAGTTATTGTCAGCAAAACCTCATAATACTATTTCAACAAGATAATAAACGTATAATGATAGATAGCATCTGATCAACCATTATAGAACAGCTGACTATATTAATAGGACTTGACATTTATTCTGTTTAATGGAGAAGGTGCTGAGCACCTCGGTTTCTGCTATGCTAATTGCTTGGTCATTTAAAAAAGAAATCAATACAATACAGCCCCCAGAAGAGACAATCTTGACTGATTCTTTACACTTCCTAGAGCAAAAAAACCCACTAAATCATGGTCATTAATTTATTTGACTAATTCAACACTTCAAATTTCATTCATTCTCATATAAGGTTTTACAACTGTCTATTACATGAACGTACAGCAGTGGTAATGACAAGAAAGAGCATATAAAATGGCTGGGACAAGGAAGAAGGTTTCCTTTGGAAGCTTTATGTATCTATTCGTGATCCCACTGAAATTAATTATAGCTAGCCATTTACTTCAGTGAGATAAGAGAAGGGGTATGCATAGGCCTTGGTACATCTATGTGCTCTCGGTTGTCACTGTATGTGTGGGAGCTACTAAGGGCTGCTCAGCGCTAGTGAAAAAAGAGATCTTAAAGTACTGTATTACTACAGTTGCAATACTGATATGCTGAAGCTGACCCTCCACTGTAACAGGAGCATCTAGCTTCTTACTCAATTGGATATTTAGTCAAGCTCTTAATCACATTTTCAACCACTTCTTTTTTAAAGATCATAGGAGCCAATGGCACATGCTAAAAGTTAAGCAACTATTTAACAAACAGGATGATTCAAGGCCATATTTTTACTCCATATACCTGCTCACCAATTTAGGTTTTGATTTATGCTTTTTTTTCCAGCTATATCCTTATTTTTTGAATGGAACATATGGATACTGCAAAGCAGATCAATAGTTTTTAGACAAAATTGGAAATACAGGAACTTACTTTTCTCATAGATATCTCTAAAAGTGTTCCTGTTCTCATCTTTTTCAACCCCTTGGCGTCTTCCACCACACTGTTTTTCCATACATCTGCAGAGCACTTTACTAGCCAACCCAACATTCTCTGCAGTAGAGATGGGGTAACTATGTTAGAGGTTAACATCTTCCAGCCTAAAAATTTCACTTTGGTGGTTTGTTCAAATTTGCAGTCAGTGTCAAAGGCAGAAGTGAATTCAGAGTTGTGCTCTGTCTCTGCATTGACCAACATAGACTAAACTTTCCATAAAAAAAGGCTGCCTAGAATGCCTCCAACGCAGAAATATCACACAGGTTTGGGGTTTTTTTGTATTAGATCTGTGGATGGTTTTCCCATTTCCACCTCCTCTGAATGGCTGTGCGATTAGCTTAATTTAAAATAAAACCTTGGGTTTTTTCCCCCATACAATTTTGGTGGAATTACAAATTAGTTTGCACCTGATATGTCAGGTTATTTTTACAGACTTTTATTGGAAATGTTGGTAGTTTAGCAGCTTTAAGCTCTGTGCAGAAGAAAAAAGCATTAGTTGCTCTAAAGTTATAGTAAATTAACATGAAAAGCTTTGCTACTCTTCAGGTTGCATTTAGTACGTAACACACAGAAATGCTGTTAAGGTTCCACAGAATACCAAAGATTTGCTTGCATGCTTTTCAAACAAAAAAATAAAACTAACACATGTTTAACACCCTCAGTCTAATTTTTAAGCCATACCTCTAAAACTGCATCACAATATTTTGTCAATACAGTTTTGCACACTTGATCTTCGTTTAGGTATAGAAATCAGTTGCAATATAACTGATAGAGACTCAGAAGCTCTATTTACCATTTTGATCAGAAAGGCATTCTTTTATTATCCTTTTCCCTTATGACTAGATTTAAAGAGCTCTTTTAAAGCCCCCACCACCACACCAAACAAACCCACAATCAACAGGGGCTGTATAATGTCTTTAAAAAACATCCTTACATCAATCAAGCAAATATACATTAGCAAGAAGGAAACACATTAAGACTCATTTTCCTTTTTCCTGCGCCAGGTTACTTCTTTTGTACTATTGTCCTGGGTTCAGCAGTTGCAGTCAGTTTTTCTTCTCTTTAGTAGCTGTGTTT
>NDXB01012582.1:27031-37393 GCA_002631895.1 Agapornis roseicollis | reverse complement strand
GATTTCCCCCTAGTGAAGCCATGCTGGCTGCTACCAAGCACCTCGTTGTTTTTCATGTGCCTTTGCATGCCAGGCACAGAGGTAAGACTGACTGGTCTGTTATCCCCCATGTCATCCATTTTCCTTTTCTTGAGAATGGGGGTTATATTTCCCTTTTCCAGTCTTCGGGAACTTCACCTGATTGCCGTGATCTCTCAAATATGATGGACAGTGGCTTAGCAACTTCACTTGCCATCTTCTTCAGGACCTGCAGATGGATTTCATCAGGTCCCATGGACTTGTGCACGTTCAGGTTCTTAAGATGTTCTCGAACCAGATCCTCTCCTACAGTGGGCCTCTTCATTCTNTTCATCAGGTCCCATGGACTTGTGCACGTTCAGGTTCTTAAGATGTTCTCGAACCAGATCCTCTCCTACAGTGGGCCCAAGGTCTTCATTCTCACAGTCCCTGCGTCTGACTTCCAAGACTTGGGTGGTGCAGTCAGAGCCTTTGCTGTTGAAGACAGTGGCAAAGAAGTCATTCAGAACCTCAGCCTTCTCCAAATCCAGGGTAGCCAGTTCACCTGATAGCTTCCTGAGGGGGCCTAAGTTGTTCCTGGTCTGTCTTTTATTTGCAGTGTGCCTGTAGAATCCCTTCTTATTAATATCCCTTGCTATGTTTAATTCTAACTGGGCCTTAGCTTTCCTTACGTGTTCCCTAGCTTCCCTGACAACATCCCTGTATTCATCCCAGACCTCCTGTCCTTGCTTCCACCTTTTGTAAGCCTCTCTTTTCCTTCAAATTTTTCTCAGCAGCTCCTTATCCATTCATGGAGGTCTCCTGGCCTCCTGCTGCACTTCCTTCTAGTTGGGATGCAACATTCCTGAGCTTGTAGCAGGTGATCCTTGAATATCATCCAGCAGTCTTGGGCCGCCCTGCCCTTTAGGGCTATCTCCCATGGAACGTTACTAAGCAGGTTCCTGAAGAGGCCAAAGTCTGCTCTGTTGAAGTCCAGGGCAGTGAGTTTGCTGCACGCTCTTTTTCATTGTCCTGAGGATCTCGAATTCTACCATCTCATGTTTGCTGCATCCAAGGCTGCCCTGGAGCATCACATTTCCAACAAGCCCTTCCCTGTTGGTGAGCACAAGGTCAAGCAGGGCACCTCTCCTTGTTGGCTCCTCTATTACTTGCATAAGAAGTAATACTTGCATAAGAAGTAATACTTGCATAAGAAGTAATACTTGCATAAGAAGTTGTCTTCCACACAATCGAGGAACCTCCTGGATCGCTTGTGCTGGGCCTTACCGTCGCTCCAACAGATGTCTGGGTGGTTGAAGTCCCCCATGAGAACAAGGGCCTGTGAGCTTGAGGCTTTTCCTATTACTCTGTGGAGTGCTTCATCCACAGAGTCCTCTTGATCAGGTGATCTGTAACAGATCCCCACAGTTATGTCTCCCATTGCTGTTTTCCCTTTAACCCTGACCCACAAACTCTCTGTTAACTGCTTACCTGTCCCCCGAGAGAGTTCCATAGTCTTCAGCCTATCCCTAACATAAAGGGCAACTCCCCTTCCCTGCCTACCGGGCCTGTCTTTCCTAATAAGCCTGTAACCTTCCATCCCAACACTCCAGTCATAGGATCCATCCCACCATGTTTCTGTGATGCCTATTATAACATACCCCCACAGATGCGCACACATCTCTAATTCCTCTTGTTTGTTCCCCATGCTACAGGCGTTTGTATACAGACACCTGAGCCAAGCTCCAAATGAGGCCAGCTCGTTGGTTGGAGCAGCTGGAATGTCACTACATTGCTCCGAGCATTTTTTATAGGTGGTGGCAACCGACTGGGTAAGACTAGATCTGAAAAGCATGACTGAGCTTTACATAGCTTTCCCAAGATCACACAGTGCTGGGGTGCAGAAGTGAAGGCACACTTCCCGAAGGGGAGGCTAATACCTTAATTTTAAAGACCCTGTGGTCACACGTTTTGCCCATATGTTTTACAGTCATAAGCTAAAATGAAAGCGTAAAGTACACCTAGCAAAAATAACTGCTCTCTAGTAGGGTAGCTGTTACATGCATTTTTCTGTGTTATCTGCAGATGTTTGTTACTCTAATCACTAGACTTTTCTGGTCTAGCCAATGCAGTGTTTATTTAGATTCTTATACTGTGTTCATAACCAGTTCTGTGGATGAGACCCTTCCAGTGATGCCATAAGAGTCTAATATCCCTTTTACATTTGTTCTCTCAGCCTTTTCTCATGAGAGCTGTGAGCAGTGAAGCAGCTGAGGTATTTAAAAAGAAAATATAGATACATATGCTTTAGCATTATGTGATTTCTGAGGAGAAAGTACATTTTGGAGTTTGTTCTTTATCTCCTAACTTCGGCCCTATCCCAAAGGAGGTGTTTTTTCCTGGTTCCTTGTTGTTGGAGGTTTTGCTGTGCTTGAAGAAGAGCACTCACTGTAACTATCAACTTGGAGCTCTTAGCTGTTCTTTTCAATACCTCAGGCCAAAGTTCAGTCTACTCATGGGACAATTCTAGGGCCAGTTCTGTTCAATGTGTTTATCAATAATCTGTGTGCAGGAGTTGAATGCAGTATTAGTAAATTTGCTGATGATACCAAACTGGGAGGTGCTGTTGACTATCTTGAGGGACTGAAAGTTTTGCAGAGGGGTCTGGGTTGGAGCACTGGGCTATGATTAATGAGATGAAAATTAGCAAGTCAAATGCTGTATTCTGCACCTGGGATGTAGTAACACTGGACACATGTATAAATTGGGAGAGGAGTGTCAGGTGGTGGGGCCTGCAGAAAGGCACCTGTGGGTGCTGGTTGACAGCAGGGTCATTATGAAGCAGCAGTGTGCCCTGGCAGACAAGAGGGCAAACCACATCCTGGGGTACATCAAACACAGCACAACCAGCCAGCCAAAAGAGGTGATCATCCTGCTGTAGTGAGCATTGGTGTGGCTTCACCTTGTGTGCTGGCTGTAGTTCTGTGTCCCACAATTTAAGAAGGTTGTGAAGGTCCTTGAATGTGTCCAGAGCAACAAAGCTGGTGGAAGGGCTGGAAGGCATGTCCTGTGAGGAGCAGCCAAAGGACTCTGGGTTTGTCTGGGCTTGTAGGAGGCTGGGTGGTGAGAAAGCTGATGGTCTCTTTTCCCTGGTATTCAGTTACAGAACTCATGGGAAGATCTCTTTTCCCTGGTATTCAGTTACAGAACTCATGGGAAGAGTTCTAAGCTGCACCAGGGGAGGTTCAGGAGAGGATGACATTAGGAAGCATTTGTTTACTGACAGCATGGTGAAACCCTGGAGCAGGCTTTCTAGAGAAGTGGTTGATCCTCAAAGCCTGTCGGTGTTTTAAGAGGCATGTGGACAATGCCCTTACTAACAGCCTTTAACTTTTGTTCAGCCCTGACATGGTCAAGCAGTTGGACTAGGTGATCATTGTTGGTCCTTTCCAACTTAAAATATTCTATTTTCTGTTTTTCTAATCTGTTTACTAAAGGATCACCCTGGAGGCAGACAGTTAAACTTGATTGGTTTACATACAGACAGATCTGTGCAGGGATTAGAAGGCATTTGATCTGCTGATATTGTTAAGAAAGACTGCAGCATTTTGTCATCATATAGTTGTGGACTTCTTGTAAAATCTGTTCAAAAACACTGGGAGATGCTCACTAGATGAGACGCTAACTCTGACTTTATACCATGCAAATTATGGTTGAATACTCAGCCTATCCTATTCTGTCAAAAAGGAGTCTTATTTTGAATGGCAAGAAATGCTGTAGATGTGCTGCAGGAGAGCGGCAGAAGCCCAAAAATCCTGACCTTATAGTCAGTGGGGACTTGTAGTTTCTAGAAAAATCTTCAGTAAAAGCCTTGTGCATGATTTGTTTTCCCTCTGTATTCTTTTACTACTGCAAAATAAATGTAACAATCTGCTGCAAAACAAATAGAACATAATCTGCCATTTTCTCTTGACCATTTTGAAATAGTCTGCTAGGACAGCCAAAAAATTGGTGTGCAAGCAGTTCACAAAATCATTTTGCATGAAGAGATTTCAAAAAGCTTCCCCAAAGGCTACCTACAAGTTATTAACTCACACTTGGGGACCATCTGCCTAGTGGCTTTTCAAAATAATGCTGTAAGCACACAGGCTAAAGGCAAAGAATATCTTACAAAACCATATTTTCCAGAAAAAAATAAAAAAAGGCAAATTCCCATATAGTTGAGCTTTACATTTTGTTATACCCATAGGTGATGAATCATAAGGTAGGGTTGGGAATAGAAGTGTATCTGGGGTGCTGCCACCACATATGTATGTTCTGAGAATCATCTTGCAGCTTCTATTGCAGAATTTTGACCTGTTTTGGTGCAGCTACATTTGTTTGGGAAACTGCAGTGTATGTAACAGGGACATTACTATGGCTCTTCAGACTTTGCTATCAGGAATTTACAGCAATTTTCCTATTGTAGAGAAAGGCTAAGCACTTGAGATAGGGTTTTTCTAAAGCTGTAAGGCTTTGTCTGCATAGAAACACTTGGGAAGCATAATCTGAAAGAAAAATACCTAGATCTGAGGTATGATGACTTGAAATGGAGCATACTCCTCTATGAATAATCATGTTTGTCCGGAGTAAAGGTAGGCCTGACTTGTGCAATTTTGTCCACTTCAGAATACTAAAACAAGTTCAGTCTTTATTATTTTAAAAGAAAATGACTGTGCAGGGACTAACCATAACAAATATGGCTTTTCCCTGGGTAAACACCATTTTAAAAAGTCACCTGAGAATTCAGGAATTCATTGAAAGCGATTGGAAAACAGATATGCCACCTCTACAATTTGTTGTACACTAGGAGCAGAATTCAACAAACTGCTGAGCAATATTTGGTTTAAATGCTAAACTCCTTTTGTCATCTGTGGATGTTGAAGGCAGTTGTTTTTAGCCATGATGAAGTACACATGGCATTGAGAATGACCTGTGCTGCTTAATATGCAGATAAATCATAGCTTTTATCAAATTTCATGGGTATGGAATGAAGAGTAACTTAATCCTATAAGGTATGAAAAAGCTTTACCATTCTTAGCTGCAAAACATGCTGATGGCTAGAACTCGGACCAGAGTGATGCCTGCTTCACCTTTATTTCATTCAAATTTGTGTTTGGACTCTGAAGGCCTTTTCTGTAGAATTGAATAAAAGTTTTGCAACTGGCTTTGCCAGATGTAGACTCTAATAGCACTGCTTGTGCTTTCGGTAAACTTCCTCACTGCTGGTTGGACAGAGTAACAGCCAGTCTGAGCCTTGTTCTGAATAAGAGAAACCCATCATAGAGCATGAACTTCAAAAAAGGGTGGGCATGAGATAATTATTATTCACTGTCACCTCTGAGCCTACATGATAATTCAGTCTGTTTCTGTGCTCTCTAGAAAGGCATCACATGTCCTTAGCTAAGGCTGGGTGTCACTGTCAATAAATAATGCTTAACCTGGATAAAATGGAGCTCCAGAAAGTAGAAGAAATTTAGTAATTTGAGGCAAGTGAGACTTTTGGACTTTCCTTAAGAAAATATATCTGAAAGGTTGCAAGTAATAAATTGCTGTTTAAAGGCCCTGTGTAGCATCACAGCATGCCTTGCTAGTACTAAGCATTTGAAAAGATAGTTGGAATAGCAATCCACAGTTTTACTATCTGTAGTTTATAATCTGTATATTTCTGTAAGCATTTTGTCCCTTTGGAATCCAGTTAAGTTTTTGGCCTCTGTGACTGCATGAGTCACTAATTTTATAGCTTAATTACATTTATGCAAAAAGGAATTCCTTTCTCATTTTTAAATTTCCTCCCTTATATATTATTCACTATCCTTGAATTTGTTTGTTATTTTTTTTTAAGAGAAGAAAAAATCCCAGTCTATCTGATTTATCAGTTTCTATATAGAACACATTTTATCCATAGTCTTATTTATATCCTTTATAAGGCAACAATCCAGTCTTTCCAACAGCTTTCAATGTGACAGTTTATTGAGGCCCTGGGTCATTAGCATGTTTCCTGTAAGTCTTTTCATCTGTTCTGAGCTCCAGCATCTAAAGCTGTACACAGGATCCCAAAAGGGGCTGATACACTGATTAAGGTAAAGATGGCATGACATTTTCAGCTTCAGTCTCTTTTCCATATGCACTTTAGCATCTTTGCAGGTTTAACTGTAGCTTGCATAGGTTATCACAAGCTTTCACTTTGCAACTTGTCTACACTGGTGGTCTTTCTTAGTAACTGAAGTAGTGCACCGACCTGAAGTGATGGCAGCCAGGTCTCTTCAAACTTCAGTGAGGCAAGTGTCAGGCTGATTCAGATTTAAATGTTAAATTTGGCCTGGCTTCTTTTCAACAGCTTGTATAGACATACCCAGAGGTGCTCAAGCCCTTTTTTGGAACATATACAAAGATTTAGATCTGTGTAATACATGTGAGGATTTTTTCTTTACAAATGATGTGGTTGCAAGTTTCATTGGCCATTTTGGCGTGTATTCATCTAGCTCTTTCCTCATTCCCTGAAGGAATCTCTCAAGATTCCTTTTCATCCCAACTACTGCAAATAAATTGAGCATTTGCAGGTGACTCCATCTCACTTCTGTCTTTCCAGAGAAAATGTAAATATTCAGTGAAACAAGATCATTGGGATCTTTGCTTGATCTTCTCCCACAATTACACCAGATGTGTCACTGACAGTGGACATTCAGCCTCATTAAAGCAGGTACAGGCTTCACAGGTACAAATGACTAATGCATTAACATGCATTGACAGTCCTTTGAATACAAACTAGAAGGTTATGACCTGCTGGGATCTAGTTGTTCGCCTAGATTTTAGGAGGCCAAACTAGGCTATTGTGTGCTTTAATGTAAGAGGAACAACAGAGAATGTTGTTGGACACTGACTGTATCCACTAGCCATTCTGAGTGCAATGATCTTATTTCTGAGATGCTCAAGTGTTGTAGTGAACGTAAAACTGTGTGTTTTGGCTGTGGGTGTGTGGGACTCTCCTGCAACGTGCTTTCATCGTTTGCATTTGTGAATGGCCGGGTTCTTTGTACAAGCAGTGAAGCCTTTAGCAAGACTGCCTTCTCAAGCTGTCCTGATAGTTTTGACAGCCTCTGTGAGGACACAACACCTCCTACAGGCTCTAGCAACACCTGTTGAAGTTAGATGCTGTCAGACTCAACAGTGCCTTGCCAGCCTGAATTTGCCTTTGTCTAGGCAGCTGGTAGCTGCAAGACCCAAAACCTGACCTAATACTACGTTATATTATATTTGTTTCCACAAACCCTGTGTTTTTCTGATGGGAATGTGCTCCTGGTCTACATTCCCCTTCACAGAGAAACAGTCTGCCCTCACAGTGCCTGTGTAGAAGCAGGAACAGAGGAAAAGCGATGCCTCAGTGTGATTGTTTTCATATTGCTGAATGCATCTGACCAATCTAACTAAACTGCATGCGTGGAAATGAAAGAGCTAGTTTAACCCTTACCATGGCAGTCAAAGTGTGCAGATTAGGTAACTGCCAGTGTTTGTCTTAAAAACAATAGCCTGAGTCCTGATGCAGCTGAAGACTCTTGGCTGAGTTACTGACTTCACAGGGGTCATAACTGAGCTCAATGTTTATTTTAGACAGAGCACAGTTCAAGGAAAAGATACTGATCTCTGTCAATAAAACTGAACCCAGTCACAGCATCAGATAATTTCTTAGAAAAGTTTTGTTTCTTTCAGTATCAATAGTGGGTTTCAGAGGTATATTTGCTGAATTGTTCTTCTGGTAAAACCCCTTAATAAGCAAGTCTGTCTGTTCTCCATCTGGTGCTGTTCTCACGTAAAATACAGTGAGATTGGCAACTAATTAATTCATGGACAGGATAAGTTTAAAAGTTGCATAAGTCAGTTAATACCAGTAAATCCAAAATTTACTTGTAATTTCCTGAAAAAAGAAAAGAAACAAACAAAAAAACCAAAGCATGAACCTTTCCTCTTAAAAACTCTTCGTGAGATAGAGTAATATCTCATACAGTTCTAGTGTTGAAATAGCAAGTTGTGATGTTTGGGTTTTGCAGATTCCTTTCCTATTAATTCTTGCTCCAAGTGTTGTATTATACTTGTCCTGAAACTGGTTACATCTATTGTTCAAGGCAAAATTCTTGTTCTTTAAATATTCCATTTTGTCTTTAAGGATTAATCTTGCATCAATAACTTGAAGTGCTTGCTGGTGATGAACTGTCATCCTTTATTGTTTTCAGTACCAAATAACATTTACATCCAATGGTGGTCCTCCACTTGCCATTAAGATGCAGTTACAGGAGATGCGGTGGACAAATGTTAGGCACTTAGATTAATTCTATCCAGAAATTATCATTATTAACTACCTTTTAGGATTGAGTTTACATTCTAGGTCCCAGCTCCTTCTGAATCACTAACAGAAAATCACACTAGGGTTTGTCTTTTTTCTACTGAACATCTTGTTTAAAATGAGCATGGGAAATCCACTAAAAGGTAAAGATGAAACTCCCCAGCCTAGAATTAAAGGAGTTCAGAAGAGGAAAGTACATCCACGGTTTTATTGCTCAACAGTGACAAAAAGCATTTTTTTCAGATGAGGATGTAAATATCCAAACTCAAAAGCTGTATTGACACACACCAACAGTCATAGGATCAGAGCTTCACTGACCTCGTTAAAAGTTAAGGATGGAAATAGAGGTTGGTCTTGATGTCTTAGGCTATCAGAGATGAATTAAACCTCCTGAGCCCTTGAAGAAGTGTGAAGAAATTGTGGTCTGCTCTATTTGACAGCCAGTCAACCAAAGTCCTTTACAACCCATATTAGAGTTCACTGCATGCTCTATTCCCCACCCAATATTTCTGTTTTCCTTTCTGTATAAACTCCAGACATATGATTTTTCATGTAATATGAAAGAAGAATAGCTCACCTCATAAACATGAATAAATAGTAGACATTTAGATGCAAGTTCCTCATTGGAATGCTGCCAACTTGGGGCTTGATCTGGCCCTTTAAAATTCCAAGTGGATATCTGCTAAAGGGTTGGAATTGTACTGTTGCTCTCTTTTTGTTCCTCACAAGCAATCCCATCCAGTGCCTGACATGTATCAAAGAACAGCATAGACTGCTTCATGAATGTGGCAAGATACAGAAATACTCCCTTTTGATTTCTCTTTTTCAGTCTTCTGCTCTGCAGTTGATAGTGTTCACTGTTATCTTGTGAGGTCATATTGAGTGAGACCATTCTTTGCACTGTTTTACTTAGTAACATGTTTAGTGATCCAAAATGCTGATTCAGAAAAATATTTGCACAACTACCATCCAAGATATGTGGTCTTTTAGCCTATAGTGCCCTATGGCCCATCAGCCACACACAAACAGCTAATGCAAAGAGACGTTAAAATACCAGCCTGCTCCATGTTGTAGGAACTGCATGTTGCTGTCTTGTAGAGATGGTAAAGAGCCCATCTGGCTGAGAAAACCTTTCCCAGAGAGCACATTTCTCAAGAAGCCTTATGCAAAAAACAGTGAATGACAGGATCAATACTGTAATACATTACATTATGGTTCTCCTGCAAGTGAGGTTAAAGAGAGGAACAAACAGAAATCAATTTTCCCAATCACTTCTTATAAAAAGTATATTTTAGCTGAAGTAACAAGTGCCAATTTCAAATTTAAGAGAAACAGTGGGATGATCAAAGCAGAATAAATACTACCCACCAAAATTGAAAGGTCTGTGTCCATGAAAAATGTCTTTTCTGTGGACCTAACATCCTCTGAAGAAAATGGTTCACTGAGGGAGTCCCCTGCTTTCCTCTACCCAGTATACCAGTTGACTACAAGTGAGCAGAAAAGACTGTGCCCCTGCATCTGTTTTTCCTTGTATTGGAAGACACAAGTGGGAGGTAGTGCAAAGATCCAAATCCAATCTCATGTGAATGGAGAGCTTCTCCTTACAAATGGTTCCCTGGCTGTTCTGATCAATTGCTTTCCTGGCCTTTTGTGCCTCTGAGATGATAAGACAAAGCTGAAAAGTAAGATATTGTAAAAGGCCCACTTAATGTGTCCAGTCAGCTTAGAACTGCTGCAGACAAATACAGGTTCAGGACAAGTGGTGCAGCTCAGAGCAAAAGTAAGTCTAAAAGACTGCTGATGTAAGTTTGGCAAGTGAAAACTTGTTTAAGTCAGTAGTACCAAGGAGCCTATCTATGGAACAGAAAGCTCACAGATGCTCACAGCAGGACACTGCTGGTTTAACAAGATTTTCTCTGGCTGCTCCAATTCCCTTCAGCCTTTTCTATGGGTTTTTGGTTTGGTTTTTTTTTTTTTTTTTTGGT
>NDXB01012582.1:0-26933 GCA_002631895.1 Agapornis roseicollis | reverse complement strand
TGGGTTTTTGGTTTGGTTTTTTTTTTTTTTTTTTGGTAATCATCTTTCAAACTGCAGCAGCATTTGTTGCTGGGAGGTGCTGACTCTAGTGGAAGAGATTCTAGTGGAAGCTGCTATCGCACTTTGCACAGGCTTCATTTTAGGTCACTAATCATATACTCCTGAGGCTCTCCCCAGGCTCTTGCACTGATTATCCTCCAGCTGGAGGAATTGTCTGAGAGTAATGACATGACTGGTGTGTTGGGGTCATGTTTCTAGATTGAGGGTGGGCTGAAAGAAGCTTCTGCCCTTTGGATTCAGGGAAGACCTGAGATTTGAATGTGACATGGACATGCAAGCATTCAGTCTTCCTTCTCATCATGCACATCTGCTTCCCTCCAGGCAGCCATTTACATGAGGTATGGATACGACAAGAAGAGTGAGCAGAGGATGTAGTGGGTGACGTGAGCTGGTGTCTGGATGCTGAGCAGCAAAGTGTCTCTGCTGGATTATGCTTCTTCACTAATAAAAGATTAGCTGACAATTCTCTAAGTTGCAATCAGAAATCCACATGAAGGACTTGAGGTGATAAGGTAGAAAGTTTGCCCTAAGGCAAATTTGGAGAACAAAGCAGCCATAGAAATAAAGCATGCTTTATGTTTTCCAGTGTTATCTGTATTTCGACAGAGTGGAAAATCAGGTGGACAGTGGATCTAAAAACATGAGGTGAAAGGTAGTTGAGATTCTTTGGTATATTTTTCTGTGAAAACTGGAATAATACAATGGAACATGAATGATCCTTCTGCTAACCTTACTCTGGAGCCAAGCTGGCTCCTACCTACCATCTCAGCAGAAAGGCCGATTACTTTGGCTAGATACATTCCAAGGTTCTTAGAAACCTTGGTCTGGCCATTGATCTAGAACCTACCTGAGAGCAATCTTGCTTCTGAGTGGAATTTTCATCCCTGATTTAGAATTTTATTCCCCTTTCACAACATAAATGCCTTTTTTTGGCAAGATGTACATATTCTGTGGCCATGGCTTCTTTGGCTCCTTCCAAAGAAGTTCATATTTTAAAGTGACAGGACAAAAAAGGAGAAAACATGACCTTCTAGCCAGACATTTGCTAGTTAATTGTCTGGTAAGAATATTTTTTGAAGGATGTTATAGTGTCCAGTTGCTGATTCAGGTGTTATTCCCTCCAGCCTCAGGAACATTTGCTGTTAATATAAAGACTGAAGCCTCTGTGATCTTGGCTTCTGACTGGTTAGGAAGTGCCCTCAAGAAGATGAAAAATTAAGACACAGGCAGCTGGGATTCTTTAGCAAGGGCTCTTAATACTCACCCAGGATGTAAGAGAAAATAATTATGCTTCCTCTGAACATCCTAATTTCTGCGATGTGGTAGAACTTAACTTCCTAACTAGTGAACACTGTATTACTTCCAGATTTAAACAGAGGCCAGAGCCTAGGTGCTTGGGAAACTAAATCCACTAAGAAATATGAGTGCAGTATTATACAGCAACAGACTGAACGGGATTTTAATGTTCTGCATTTTGGACCACAGTAGGTATGCATGCAATTAGCAAGGATTTAAGCATCTAATTCCTCTTGTGACCTGGTCTGCCTATCCCACATCAAATAACTGTGGTTTGACCTCAAGAGCATATATCCTTGATGGTCAGTCTAGTGTGATATCAAAGACTATATCTCTGAGGTGATAAAGTTAATGAAGAAAAGTGTAAGAAACAGCTCTTTTACCAATGTTGAATTTCATTAAGCTGTCCTACAAGAGCCCTTTACCACCTCATAGATTGAGCCCTGTAATTTTTCTAAAAGCTTGTGCAATGTCAGCTTTCCATGTGACTATCTGTAACTTGGAACACTTTTGTCACCTTATATCCTGCCATATAACCAAGGCTATAAAAATAGAACTACAACCCTCACAAATAATGAAGACAGTTTGCTAAAAAGGCTGCAACAGTCAGAGCAGTTGTGTGATAAATCAGTAAGTGATATTGTCTCTCTTTGGTTTCAAGAGCAACCTGGAGCTTGTGCAGTAGCACTGTTCTCCAGATGGCTTTCCACAGCATCGTCTTCCTTAACACCAGTGAGCCACGAGACTGAGACAGAAATTCCAATGTGGGGAGGGTGTGAGTCATGAGATGGTGAGTGAAAGAAACAGCAGGATAAAAATAACAGAGCACAGTATGATGCCTAATATTAATCTCTTAATAAACCCTGTGTTATCCTAGCTTGCATTACATATACGACAATGTTATACCATAGATGCTCTACTGCTCAAAACAAATCTCTATGCCACTTTGAAAGATTATGGCTCAGTATGCCAGATTGAAGGGACTTCTAATACTCATGCCTTTAAGTTGGCTGAAAATTCTCAGTCAAGAAGTTCCTGCACTAGAAAATATATAATCAAAGAATATCAAAATGCCACTTAGGCAACAGTCATATTTTTTATATTTTATATGAAAACATCAAGTTCAGTTTATTTAACCTCAATTTAATAAATTTATGTATTCAAAAATTAAAGTTACATATCTTTGAAAGCCTCTCTCTTTTTTCAACCTTTCTCTTTTGTTTCTTCTCCCGTCAGGAGGAGAAAAGAAAGAAAATAAGTATGAAAATGCTGTAAAAAAATGACATAGGATCCATCTTTGATTCTAGCTGTTATGAATCAGTTGGGAAAAAAAAAGTAAAAAATTAGAATCAGTAAAATCAGAAGAAAAGCCAGGTATTTTATATTGAAATGTGAATCCATCATTTTCTACCCAAATCTGCCATTCCGGTCTGGCTGAGCTTCATTCTGAGATCACTCAGAACAAAATCAAGAGCCCTTCTATGGAGCTGCTGTTTTCAGCTCATCTAGTTTAACGTATCTAACCCAGTCACCTTGACATCCTTATAATCACTGGAGCAAGGCAGTGATCTTCAGAGAGCTATTCTGAGCTTAGGAAGCCTATTACCATGTTATTTTTCAATTCAGTCAGGAATCTGGGCATCATAAAGACAGCAGGAGATTTCCTTTAACTTCAAAGGGTGACGGCTTTGGCAGTGAGTCTTCACTGCACATTAACACATAGACAGCTCTTTTGATAGAAACTGTCTTTGTTATTTGGGAGTGGGGAGAAATGTTTATTTTATTCCACACTGATGCAGTCCAAAATCTTTCAAACGGATTTCACTTTCCTTTTTTTAACATGTAAGTCACCTTCAGGCATTGTCAGCACTGTGGAAAACTTTGCCAAAATTGGGGAACATACAGACAAATGACAGGGCAAACTTCTCTGACAAGCAGTGAGGTGGCTGTGTGGTCTCCGTGCTGCAGCATTCAGAATGTGAATGAGCAGTCTTTGTGGGGCTGTCTCTCTTTGCCCTTCCAGGGCTGCCTGATGAAGTGAACCACTTGCACAAATGCTGAAAAAAGATACCATTTAATCATAATCAGTTTAAGATCACTTGATTTAAGGCAGGCGAGTATGTAGATTAGTATGGTTTAGGAATGCACTTAAGGTCAAAATGCTAATTGCTCCCTTTCAGACCCTTTTGAAACCAGTTTCTTTGATCCCACTAAGTTAAAATTACTTTGAAAGATCCCTTTTCGTTTTCTTTTTCTTTTTTTTTTTTTTTAATATATTTTTTTTTTTTTCACAGAGGTTGTTTAGGAAACTACTTGGAAATTTTTTTTTTTTTTTTCTCCCTTATTCTTTCTTTGTTTCTTTTTTTTTTTTTTTAATATATTTTTTTTTGTCTCACAGAGGCTGTCTAGGAAACTACTTGGAAATATCTTTTTTTTTTTAAAATACTGTTCTTAAGCAATTTTCTGTAATTTTTTACATGTATGTTTCCGTCTCCTTAACTTATTCTTGTATATAAAGTCTTTATTTTCCAATACGTAAAGAAAAAATTGCTTATTTTTTGAAGTTATACAAAAATGGAAGTCATTATAATCATGATTTGATGTCCTTGGAACACATTTTATTTACTATTCACTAGCCACTGTTTTCCTTAGGACATTGTTTGAAAGTAACTTTAAGCCCAATAAAGTTCCAGGGCTAATCTCCTGGGAGAGGATATTTATGGTCCATATTTTCAGGGAGGGAGATTGGAAGTAGAAAAAAGGCTTAAGTATTTAGGCCTCGGTTCAACTCTGCAGTTAGGGAAAATCTGTCCATTGCAAATAGTGATTTGATCAGTTGAAGTAGTCAGTTGCATGTGCAAATGCCCAGTTTGAAGGAGTAGTTGCACTCAGTGTACTCACTGCAAGCAGAAACATAACCTCAAATTGTGTATATTACTGCAGGGGAAGTGACCTATTTTTCTGGACAGAAAAAAACTCTACCATAAAAATCTAATTTGTATGAACTGCAAGAGTGGAAACAATACTGTTTTTCTCTACGTTATTTAGTTATACAAACAAATTGATGAAGAAGACATTTCCAGCAAGAAAAAACATGGATGGTGCTTAGTGTCACTCAATTAATATCAACTCCCTTGAAAACAAAGTGAAATGATGGTGTATTTTTCACTTGTTTGTAAGCCAAAATTCTGTATCCAGTGTAGAGACTAATAATTTGCTCTTGATGTTTACTATAGCTTTTTGCATAACAGAAGTCTGATTGCTTCCTTCCTGCAGATCCTGACCATCAGGAAGAAACTGACTCAGAGACTGAAACCAAACCCATTTACTCTTTGTTCTCAAGCCATCTTGGGTTAGAAGTTGCCGAAAAATTTTTTTCTGCCTATATAACTGGGAAGTCCCCATCAAGCATATGTCTTAGTGAGTTGGATTTCATCATTCAGATTGTTGAAAATCTGTTTTGCTTGGAGTTTTCTTTCGTAGAGGAATTCTTCAGCACCACAAAAGGAGCGTACAGGGGTCCCATAAAGTTTCAATGCTTTGAACTCACTCCCAAGCACAAGAAGATTTTACTGCGTGAGATTTTGTTTGGAAATACACGAGTTCTTGTCACAGATTGATCATCATCTACCATGATTCTTACATATCAAAATTTCTCATTCTGGAAGAAGATTCAAGTATTTGTTCTTTTCCTTTTATTTGCATTCATTTTTGTTATTTATTTTGTATTCTTGAGATGTGTTGCATCTCCGGAGTTTGTATTTCTACTTTAGCATAAAGATATTGTATATAAAGTCTAGAATGCATCTGAAGATTAGTCTGATTTTTCATGTGACTTTGACTTGAACATGTTTATGTTTATATTGCTATTTCAAAAATGTGCATTACCTGTATTCTTTATGCCTTTTGTCCATCTGTAATTCAATAAAATTCTGTCCCCGTTCTGCAGAACCATATCACATGTGCTTAACGCTGTAGCAGTTTTTGAATAATAATGAGTGATAATTGTAAATGAGTTATTTCTATAGGTGTATATCTATATCTATCTAATCTGTATCTGTTTGTCACAGTTTGAAATTCTTCCAATGCAGGATTTGAGATGGTGAAAATTTACCAGTGAGAAGTACACTCAGCTCAGGAATAATTCTTTGTAAGGCTATTTGGACGTGAAAAGTAGATTTTCCTGTTCCCTAAAGATGTATGTTCTTTATTTCAGTTCTCACTATGGCTAAGTTTAGAACTGGTATTAGTCATGTGAGTCAATGGAGTGCAACCCATTTTATCAGGCTGCACATGTTGTTTATGTCACAACAGCTCAGGAATAAATAAATGCCTACAATATGTACTGTCACAGAATTTGCAAGTTTCTGAGGAGTGCTAGCTTAACCTTTCACATCTCGCTGTCACTGTGTAATTAAGAAGGATTATTGCCCAGGAGATCTGCCTGGAACAGCAAAGGTTTGGTTATGTTGAATGGCCTAGCATGAGTTTTCTGAGCAGGTATATTAGATGAGTTCCAAGCATATGGCTCACATTGGAAGTTAACAAACACTAGTTTGAGTACAGCATCTAAAACTTCTATGAGAGTCCACATCCTTGTGTCCATTGTTCATGCACCCTACAGTTAAGGCAGAAAACAGACAAAACTGATGCCTTCTTGGTGAATGAGCCTAGTGAGCAGCACATCAGCAGATCCAAGATGTGGAGGTTGTTTTGCTCTACCATTTGAAGATAACACAAAAGAGAAGGCTCTTAGTTAGTGTGAGGGCAGTACTTTCCTGTGCTGTCCTTTAAACTGAATGGACCCGGCTCTGCCTTTTTAGAATCTTTAAGGCAGATTCTCAGCAGGCATGAGCTAGCCTGATTTCTTCAGCATTAGTGGAGCTCTTCTGATTTACACACCCTGAAAACCTGAGAGCTTAAGTACATGTAAATGAAACGTTTTTATATGAAGCACAATGAAGAATAACTTCACCCAGGGAATCTGTTCACTGATGCAAGCTTAGGCCTTTAACTGGTGGACCTTCACCCTTGTTACGTGGATATTCCAGTTCGTTACAGCTGGTTTGATTTTCTTCTCTTTTGTAGTGGGTAGGTCTAGTGAGGTGCTCAATTCTTTGCTTAAGTGTGGCCCTAGTTGATGTGAACAAGCTGCACACATGCGCAAATGGATGCAGGGCTGAAGCTTTAATGAGTAGATCTTGGAGCATTTGGAAATAGGCTTTGA
Organism: Agapornis roseicollis; assembly: GCA_002631895.1. Classification (NCBI taxonomy): domain Eukaryota; kingdom Metazoa; phylum Chordata; class Aves; order Psittaciformes; family Psittacidae; genus Agapornis; species Agapornis roseicollis. The sequence continues at coordinate 20,350 of NDXB01012582.1, read as the reverse complement.
TCTTTGAGTGAACTTATCAAACTTCTGTGGGCAATGAGCATTCATAGACATGAAAATCCCTCAGAGCAAGGACATTAAAACATTCAGTGTCTCTTCTGCTTTGTGGAGATCCAGCTTTTTTTGGCATATTTGTTAGATTTTCACTGCCAGAAGAAACTTGAGGCCATTGAACAATGGTATGTTTTTCCTCCTGTGACATTCCTTTGGGTTTCCAAAGTTTGGAGAAATCAATGGGGAAAGTTTCTTGTAAGTTTTGTCTTGGGAACATATCCTTGCTGCAAGCAAGACTCCATCACATACAGTTACTTACAAAGCATTCAAAGAGGGAAAGACATTTCTCATCTTTGTCCATTTAACTCTGTATGCCAAACCTGTGTTCAGTAGTTTTAATCATATGAATTGAAAAGTGTCTCATTTAAACAATGCAGTCTGAAACCATTCAGTTTGCTACTCTGAAGGATATTTGCCACAGGGAAAGGTCAATAGGACCTGCAATGATATGTCTGAGGACTGTGAGAGATGACAGTGGTCATGATGACAGGTGACTAATCTGATTCTGTACCTACCTACACCAAGATATACCTTTCTCACAGCACTGTTGACTGCAGTCATATTTTGTATTGTACCCAAAAAAGACAGCTTCTGACTCCTGTTGCATCTTGCACATACAATATACAAATCTAGACATCTCAGTAGATGATCTAGACAATCAGTAGCAAGATATATTAATGTAAACAAACATCTGGAGCTGGCTTTTAATAAGGGTTACTAGTTATGGGACATCTTTCATTTTATAGGACACCTTCTTTCATTTATTTATTTCATTGAGCTGTTCCTACTGTTTTGCCAAAAGCATGCTCATTAATTTTTTTTTTAACTATTCCTTGTCATTATTAGAGGATGGAAAAAGAGTTTTGATCTCCTGGAGGAAGTTGATTGCTCTCACAAATAGCTTTTATTGGATATGGCAAATGGTTTTTCTCTTCATTACTTTTCTTGCTCCATTTTTCTGATAAATGCTGCCAGGACAGTCATGTCTTACAATGTCCATTGTTCTCTGTTCTCACAATCATAGAATTATAGAATAGTTAGGGTTGAAAATCACCTTAAGATCATCTAGAAAGACAATGCTTCTCTTTATGGTTTAAAGAGACGCATTGGCTTTGAAGTGAAGTATAGTTATTACTGTAACTTTTGCAGAACTCTGACAAATGCATGGAATTGCAACATATGCACAGTAAAAAAGACCCAGGACTTTGTGTCTACTTCTTGCTATGGTAAAGCCAGCAGAGCACAGCCTGGATAGAAATCTTGAAAAAGAAACAGCTATAGGGTGCACCCCTCATTTCAGGAAGTCCCCTAAAATTGACTGACAGGAGCCAGGAGGATACGTTCTGTTTCTAGCATTCCTCCTTAAGTATCTGCCATAGGATGAATAAATTTTGGTTTGCTCTGGTACAGAATTTCCTGTTCAAGGAATAAACTGGTAAGGGGGTTCAAGAAAAGATAATCACAAAATTGTAACCATTTGAAAATTCATAATCTTAGCTATGTGGGCTGCTCCAGTAAGATCTGTACATCTAGATGGATCAATATGTTCATGACAGACATGGAAGCCTGTGATGTTGCATGCTGGGATCAAAGCACATAGGTAGCTGAATTGGGTTTACTCATTCTTTGAGAATTAGGAGGTTTTGAGGATAATTTCCACTTTAGGCTGGGGTGAAAATCAAAAATGGCAAGTATGTGCATGATTTATAAAACTTGTATTTCAGACTAGCGTAAGCAAATAGCTTTGATTTTGTTAATCAGCTTTCAATTTACAGTAAAAATTTAATTTGGATAAAAATATATTCAACCTAAAAAAGGTACTTTGTTTAGAAATTAACTCTGTCCCTAACCACCAACTAGACCAATGCTTGGGATTTGTGCCTAAAATTAAAGAACTCCAAGGTAGTACGAAACAGAACAGAAAAGTCTGCTACTGATAACAAAGGCGATAGACTGAAATCCCCAGAGGTGAATGTGATGAAAAGACCTGGCTATGATAGGATGTTTAATCATAGAATTCAGATCCATAGACTTGTGTGTTTGTAGCAATGAAACCTTGCAGAGCATGTGCCTGCAATATGCCCAGCTAAATCGGTCGCCAACACTCTACTGAACACTGAATTCATTCATTATTATTACTGGGTTTTTAGGAGTCAAGATGAGCAAAATCAACATCAAACTCCAACAGATGGGACTAGGGAAGGGCAGCTGCAGGCATACAGTGCACCACATAAGGCATGCAAGCACACGTGGAATCCTCTGCCCCCGGAGCTCTGGCATTTCCATTACACAGGCAGCAGGAAAATACAATTATCTGAATTAACTGTCACTCTGCAAATCCCTTTAGTTTGTGCTGCCCAGTCAGAAAAATAGGCAGAAGTTGGGGAACACTCCATACAGAGGTGCAAGTTGCCATATGGCTGCAAGGGCAGTGGTGAAAGAGCGTATTACTGCCTACGTGATTTGAACAAGGGCATTTCTGTGAGCATCCTGTGTTTTCTTTTTTGTTCTTGGTATCTCCTTTTATTTTTTACCTTTGGGGCTGAAAAGCTGGTAAATAAGACTACAGCACGGCATGCAGAAAATAAAACACAGCAGGAAAATATGTAAACAAGATTACCAGGCCAAAACAGTGCCTCTCAGCACGTTATCTGCACTGTGGGAGATGTACAGCTGGGGCAGGCCTTGAGGCATTTTTGCTTGGGTACAGCATATGCGGGTGGAAAATACCGATGCAGCACTCTCAGAGCTGCTGTCATTCCTGTTCATTGAGTGTAGACAAACTGGGGGTGGAAAAGAAGTGTAAGGAGTTTGATTGGGGATTTTAAATTATTCTTTTCCCTCACCCCCCCAAAACCGTGTTGGATTTCCACAACTTTTAAAAGGACTTCAGTGGTTATTTTGCTGTCTCTGCTGTGGGTACCCACATACACATTCTAGCTCTGTAAGCCACAAAGATCTGGACATTAGGAGTTGCCTTAGAACAAGAAATCTTATAATGACCAAACATGTTTTGTTGATGATAGGGAGGGGATACTTTAGGGTAGGCTGTTTGTCAATGATTTAAAACACTTGAGCTTGTTGACACAGCCCCTGTCTGCCCAGTCTGGTAAACATGTCTTTGGTGTGATCTGAAGTGCCATGAACTCCTATCTTGGAGAGCTCTACATGAGGAAGGGGCCACAGGAGAATAAAATTAGCTTGTGTTTAAAAAAGCAAAACCAAAGTCACGAAAACCCCTCCACCTTTCTGCTTTCTGGCAGAATCTCTGCTCCCTCCTACACAGCCCCAGCTGGAGAACCTTCACTTGCAGCAAAATCTACTCTGCTTGTGCCAGTCTCTTTCCACTCACTGCTCCCTCTCCCTTCCTCCCTCATAGGTAGCAGCAGCTGCAGCATCCATCTTTTCTGACTCCAGAGGAGTGCCCCATCGATGTTATTTGCAGAAGGCAAAGAAAGAAAACATTTATTTGGTGCTGGTATAGTCAGGGTTATCTTCCTATCTGCAGAGATTAACAGGTCCAGTTCTGCAGTGAGCATCCTACTTCACTTTCAGATTGGAGTAGTTTTCTGCCCACGGCCTGAACCTGCCTCAACCATAAGGTCAAGGCAGAGAAGCCCTCTGCCCATGCACTTCTGGGTTTAAAAATGTCTTTCAAGGCTATAGCTTAACCTGGTGTTTTGAGTCAGGCTAAGTTAATGGGTTGTGAGGATGGTGGCATGTGGAAGATTTCTTGCATGCAGGTGGCAAACTCTGGTCTTTCTTGGCAGCATGGAAGGATCAGTGCTGCTTCAGAGGCGTCCTCAAGTGAGAATATCCCCTTATTCCCCTGTCAATCAGGGGAAGGAGGGACTAAGTATCGTACTGAACCATGCTGAGTCCTAGCCCTTAGTTTCTATCCACAGTGAGTGAAACTTAAAGTAGCTTTTGAGAAGAAAAGGTGGTAGAAGGCAGGAATTAATTTTCCCCTTGTAACTCTGGGGTCTGCCCCATTCCTGCCCATCAGTGAAATGCATGCTTGCATGGAAGTTCAAAACAGATGTGTGCTCCACTAGTTAATGAGGCATGAGTGCCTGCTTCCCTTCTTGCTTAGGAAGCACAGCAGAGCCCTTACTTTTGTGCCACAGGCAAGTTTCCAGTCTAAACTGTGACTCTGAAGCTCCTGTAAGGCTGCTGAAGAAGTGTCAAGGAGTGAGGAATGAGCTGAGCAGCGTTTGGGAACTGAAGCAGTGGCAACAGCTTCAGTGCTATTTATATGTAGCTAAGATCTATTTTATAAATGGATCACAGCTATCATTCCTCAGCCACGTAGAGGTTACGGACCTCTGAGAAGGATAGCCAATAAATGGGATTAACTTAAGCAAGAACACTCACTGAAAGAAATAAAAAACACCATTTTGAGAAAAGCATGCTCCTAAAGTGTAAAAAAATGGGAAGATGACCAAATTGCTAGTTTTCTCTTATTTACTTTCTTGTGGATTCACCAAAGAACTTAGAAAGCTGGTTTTCTTCACATATTTCTGTGATATTTTTGTGGAGCTGGAGGTTATAAAGGCATATTAACATGGATCATCAGGTAATTGTGCAGTAGGAGGGGTATTGTAGCCATTTTAAAAGAGCTTTAAGGTTTTAGAAGTTGACTATATATAAGTAACAGAAGAACACCAATGCGACCTAGGTGGGCAGGGACATATCATGGTTATCGAGTTACAAATAGAAGCTCCCTCAAGCTTTACAATCATATGCAAGAGTTTGGAGCTGAGATATCTCTATAAACAACTCATCAGAGTCACAGACAAAATTTGGGGGGTCGAGGAGAAGGAAATCCCATCTGTCAGTGGAGAATTCTTACACAAAAACCTGATTATATTGCTAAAATTTGTCACCTTGATATCCTGCAAGCGTCTTTCTACTCTATCATTTCTATCATCTCTTCACAGCTTAGTCTAAAAGGCAAATAGCATATGGAAGCAAATCCTTTCCTATCTGGTTACAGAAAGAATTGCCTTTTTTCAGCAATGCATTATGAGAGAATTTAGTAGAGAAAACTCTCCCATTGGAGCCCTCTCAATGACATTCTCCATCCTACGTTGTACATTCCTGTGCCCTGCTGGCACTGCCTGGCCATGCGTTCTCCATATGGAGAATTCCCAGGCTCAGCACCCCATCCAGGGGAACTTCTATCTGGGCTGCTTCAGCTTTACCAGATTTTTCCATGCTCTTGTTGTTTCATCAGTATGACAAAAAAGCAGTCTGTTCCCTGCATGTATTTGTTATGCACACATAAAAGAAAGAATAAAGATCTTTAACTGTTGAGGGACATATTTTTCTCCTTAGCTTTTTCCATCCTGCTTTGCCAAACTGTTACTTCCAGGCCAGCCTCCTTTGGAAATCTCTACAAATAAAGCCCATACTGAAAATCTTCAAAATACAAATAAACATAATGGGTCCAACAGCTCATAGCTGACCAAACTTTTCTTCACTTATGCTGGGGTTTGTTAGGCAAGATTTGGCATTCTGGAAAAAAAAAACTACTAACAAAATAATTTAAATGATTTTTTAATGCACCAGGATGCACTTTGCAACAGATACAGAGAGGCAGATTTTATCACTCACTGCTGATCACCTAACAAGTTTTCTATAGGGAATATGAGCAAGAGCTGATGGGAAGAAAAAAGGGACAGGCAACAGTTAATACTGGTTTTTAAGACTAGTGATCCATGTTAGTGCAGCTAAGTGAATGTGACAGCTAAAACTCTGACTTCCCTGACTCTGTCTATATGAATTGCTAGTAAAACAAAATACCTTGCCTTGTACTGAGATGAACACTTACCCTATTACAGTGCTGTGGGTTCTGAAGAACTCCATGGTGAGCATTGCCATTCTTTGGATTTGCACTGGTACAACAAATAAGAATAGAAATTCCTCCTCGTGATTTTATTAGTGATATAAGGAGATTCCTAGAATAAAATACAAGTAATTACCTCCTCACTCACTCTCCAAAAAAACAATGAAGCTCAGGCCTAAAAGGGCATTTGTCATTTTCTCGTTTAGAAATTTATCATTCTTATTATGGTTCTCATAGTATTCAGGGTAGGCACAAGGGAGAATTATTTATATGTCCTCTTAGGACCTACAATCAGAAACACATGAAAGAGTGTGGATGTGATCTGGCATAACAACAGTTTCTTTTGCCAAGACTGAAGGTGAAGAAGTTGGTGTTGCTGATAAGCAGATGAATCAGGTGAAAATGAGGTAAGAATATTTTCTTGTTCTTCCCCCTTGGGGACAGAGACATGGCAAGTCTATTCTGAAGAAGGTACTTTGATTAAATTGACACTATTTTCAGTCTATATAACACTTCCCTTTTTCTGTGTAGAAGTGAGCACCAAAGGAGTCACAATCCATTTTAGTAAATAAAAGTACCAAATTTCAAAAGGGGTAGGTTACTCTAAAGACTGATAACAGCCTTATAAAGAAGATATGAAAGGCTTGAAGTAAGAGGGCTTATGGAAATTTCACAGTAGGGAAGAAGTAATAGGGAATAATTTAGGAAAAAAAAAAAAAAGAAGTAAAGAAACCGTGAAGTCCCAAAAACTCAATGCAGTGAACTACATCATGGGTGTCTCCCATAAAAAGTAGTCAAGTATCCAACCTGTGATTTGTTAAAATAGGCACATGTTGTTTAACACTGCAGTTCCCAAATGATGTTACAAAACAAATGATCTCACAAAAGAGATCCCTGCTCTCAGCTTGTTAATAAACAAATAATGTGGGTCTGTGAGTGCCTTGAAAGTCAGCAAGCTGACTGTTGAGTCAGCCTTAACTTTTCCTGTATTGATACCAAGGTATAAACTGGTTCTTGTTAAGTATATGTATTACAGAATCACAGACTTGTTGGCCGCTGGAGGTCTGGAGTTCAGCTTCAAAGCAAGATTGTCTGTCAATGCTAGATTAGATGAGCTGCAACTGCTTCCACCCAAGTCTTAAAAACCTCTAGGAGTGTTTCTGAGAATCACTTTGCTGGGTCATCTGCCCCAGGGCTATGCTATGTGCTAGTGAAGCACTTCTTGACAACCAGCTTGAATCTCCCAAGATGTAAGTAGGCATGAGGGAAGTGAAAATGATGGGATTTACTGCAACAGACCTTGTTAGGAGAAAGAGCTAATAAACTGATCTCAGTGAATTAGAAGGCTGGTGCTGGCACAATGTTATCTTTTATAAGGTGGGTTGATTTGATTTCATTTCATTATCTTTTATAAGGTGGGTTGATTTCCTTTCAGTAAAATGCCTGAGGACATGTCATATTAGTATCTCGGAATGAGATTCTGCTGATAATATCTCAAGTGAAAAAGCCATAGAATGTATATGAAATTTCCATAAATCTATTGTTTAAGTTAGCCATGGTATTGAGAGCAGTGTTCATGACATTTCCTGAAAGAAATTGCAAAAACCAGCTTCACTCAAGGACCACATTACCAAGGTAACCACTCAGCTCCATTCCAACAAAAATTTCTAATTGTGAAGTACACCACAGTGTGTGTGATTTGAAACACAAACTGTTTCAGAAAGACTTTTGGATTTCTCATTATGTGGATTGATGCCTAACAGTTATAGTCAGCCACTTTTTATATCAATGGGGAAATTCTTACTTCTCATATTTTGAAATTTTCCCCCTTATATTTTGTCCCAGACATAGAACAGAAGTAAAAATATTTAATGAAAGCTACTGCAGATTTTGAAAGCTCAAACTAAAATGTTTTGTAAGCTAGCATTTTTCATAACTGAAATGAGACACAGTGCCATGAACAGAATATGTATGAAATTGTGGTTACATTTAAATAGTTTTATTTGTATTAAGTGTCATTGAAATCAGCTAAGAAAAGAAAACAAAACTTTACTGTCATGTTGGATGAAATGTCTCCATTCATCCAAATCATGTTATCCAGCAGAATATTGTTCTAATTTTTTCTGCTAGCTCCTTTTCTACTCGAAATTCCATGAGACATCTCCCATTTGCCAGGAAATTAAAGAGTGAGGAAATTAAAGTGATGATCAAGACAGAACCTGGGATTAGATAAGCTCTGTGTCTGTTCTACTGTGGAAGGTGATTTTGTCTGATGTGTGTGGTCAGCTTTCTGTGACTCAAATCCAGGATCCCTATCAGCCTGCTTGCAGGCTTTCCCATGTTCTTGTAGTCTCAAAGCACCTCCAGCAATTCATTGGAAACCATAGAAAAACAGATCCTGCACTGAACATACTGATCTAACTCTGCGCTGGAAGACTGATATGGTAATATGAAGAATAACCTGTGATAAGAGTAGCTTCATATCTCTGATCTCCATTCTGGGAATAACATTCTCTTCCAGTGGTAAAATTCCTCAGCTACCCTAAATTAGAGTGAATAAACATCCCATATCTCAAAATGTGTTTGTTAATACAATAATATAAGGAGAAAAAGTGTGAAACAGCTGAGACTTATGGTAGAGTTAAGAATAATGAAAAGGATTTTAAAAATACCGTCCCTACTGAAGTAAGAGCTCTGGTGTGCTTTGTTCTAGTATTACATCCCCTGTGTCTGTTTCTGTTGCCAGAAAGCTTAATGGGGATAAGGTTTATATCAGTACTTGAAATTTTATTTTGATATTTCAGATACAACAGAACATGACTCAGGGAAATAATACCATTTCCTTTTAGTAGCATAGATCCAATGTGAACTTCATGTTATTCTGAGCTCTAAAAAGTCAGAAGAATTATCTTGATCTTAAATAAGCAACAGAAATGTCTTTACTATATGAAGATTAAGATAATACGGTGTGGTTGCATTTCATTTCCTTATGTAGTTTAGGGAAAGAACATGTCTAAAACCTCACCTTTGAGCTTTGGTAAATTTGGTAAGGTTTTCTGCCCTAACCCTTTTTAATGTCTTTCCAAATATACTGGTTTATTTTTTATTTTTTTTTAACTTCTGATTGTAGTGATTTATCCTTTCTTCTTAAAATGTAAGGAAAAGAATGATCTTTAATATTTATCTACATAATCATTGATTGCATGTATTGTCATATTATTGCATCCCGTTACATTTCCCTGTCTCTGTGGATTGTTCTTTATTTAATAATTGTATTTCACACTTAGAAGTTTAGGAAAATAATCTTAATATCTATTGCTGTGAAATTAAGAGTGAATGATTGAGGTTCCCTAATAATGTTTGGTAGTTAAGGTGGCCCAACAAAACTTATTTTTCACATGGGATTATATTTAGATTGTTTTCCACCCCGATGCTTACCTGATGGTATGCAAATACTAAATGGGTGTAAAAGACTACAAAGTTGTATTCAATCTGTGTAAGCGCAAATAAATGCACAAAGAACCAGTGGAAAAACTTCTCTCTTCTTTGTCACACTGAGAGAAGTTTAAGTGCTGGTCTTTGGATGAGTTCACATCAGGCGACTGGGAGAAGATTCTAGGCCAAAATGATTGAACTGATCACAACATGAAGAAAACTTGACTTGACAAAACCAAAATCTGCCCTTACATTAGCTGCAGGACCAGTGACCTCAGTGGCTCTTTCCCCTTTCTCTCCAGTGATTTGCTTCATACACCATGAAATGTGCATTAGTTTGACAGCCAGCAGAGTACCGAAAGATGGAAAACAAATAGTACAAATGTAAAGCTGTTGACTCATTGATCTGACCTGGCAAAGTGGATGTGTTTTGTCATGTGTGTTGTTCTTTAAACTTGAAAACCATGAAATTACTTTAAGAAGACTGTGACAAAGAGAGAACTTTTTTAGATCCCTAATCAGCTCTTTAATTTCTGTTTCCTTTCCTATCCACTGTCCTTTTCTCAGAGAACACTATTAACCAAAAGTCAGATTCATGAAACAGCTCAAAGCATATCATGTTTGCAGTAGAGAGTTTGCTTCTGATCATTTGCAGTCAATGTTGTTTGCTCCTTGTCTTGCTTGAAGATAAAAGATTTTTCTAAAAGCAGCTGTGTAGCTAAGAACAGAATGTGGAGAGCTGAAATTCCAGGGATTATATTGGATTTTCCCATGCAAAAGCATGTATACAGTGAGATACATGCCATTCTGTTTACTCCTCTATAGCATCCAGTGAAGACAGCTTCAAAGGCTTGCAGATAGCTCACATACCATGAGAAGTTACTTCTTGGTGATGAATCCATACTAAATTTATCTCAATTCCAGAGCAGCAGTTTATAGTGCTATAGTTCATAGCAGTTTATATTTTTAAAAAGAACCTTCTTTCCTTGCTGTCTGAGTCTTAAGTTTCACTTGGGAAACTTCTCTCAACAGTTTTCTTCTGTTATTTTCTCTCTGAAATAAAATCACAAGCTGCTGAAAGGTCCCAATTTAAGTTCTGTGGGATGGCAGGCCCTCCCAAAAGATCTCTGCAGAAATTACTCTTGGCAAAGGCCACATGAGTGCTCTTTCATTTGATTTCTATTCTATGATTTCTTCTGTCACATGAAATTCCCTCCACAAGGACAAGCATGGGCCGTAGAGGAAAGGTATTACACAGTCCTGGAAGACAGATAGTCAAGACATTAATAAGCTTAACCTCAAAGTGATGGGAGGAAATACAGAACTTTTGATGGGTATATAAAACAGATAGGTAAGGGTAGAAGTTATGGGGCTACAATGAGAAAGGCAAACAAAAAGAATAGTCATCTGCTCTGTGAAACAGGCCATATAGTCAGTGAATGCTACTGAAGGAAGATCTGCCTGGGTACAGGATATAAAAAATAAATTATTATGAAGAGGTCACATAGTCAGATAATATCATTGTAGGGAATCTGGAATGACTGCTCTGAAGCATTTTCATTGCCCAGTGAAATAGGTTGAGAATTTATAATTACAGAAGTTTCTCATTGTTCTCAAACTGGCACACTGAATATAAAGAAAGGAATCTCCAATCAGACTGAATATGCAACTGGTCTTTCTGATAGACTATTTGGGGGTGGGTTTTTTTGTTATTTTAGTACTTGTTAAATATACTTTGTAAAATAGGTGCCCAGTAGTGGTAGCTGGAATGCAAAATGGCTCTGCTTATTTTCCTCCAATTTCTCCTCTGAGACTTAAGTCTGGAATCAGATAATTGTAGATGGACCTTTTTGGCCTATATAGGCTTACATCATTCCCTCTTCCTCCACTGGCTTAAGTGGATTTTGAAGCAGGTGCCAAGATTGTATCAGGTATAGGTTAAAGGTATTAATTTTCAGATATGAGATGTTGTAATGTGTAGAACTGTTTTGGTGGTTCTAGGATACTAGCAAACTTGTTTCACACAGATACCTGTTCTGATGCATAGTTCTGTCCAAATCATGTTGTTCCTACTGCTCCATATCCTTGCTATGTTGAGGACAACACAACTGCACACAGTGCTCCAAGTGGGGTCTCAAAAGATTTTTGCATATTCAGTAAAGCATATGTAAAATTTATTGGTCACATGATGTCAGTAAGAACATGGTTGAAGATCACCAGCTCTAGTGCATATTTTGGTCTATATGACATTGCAGAACAAACAAAAGTTATGTATAAAGTTTTGAGGTAAAAAGGGCAGTGGAAATGTAATCCTCATTTTCAAATCCTGTTCCCATTTCTGTGATGACAGAAAGTATTTCTTTGTTGCAGTCCTAAAGAGTGACCTTTGAGTAAAAGGAGAATTGTAGATTCATGTACAAGCACTTCTTTCTTGGGAAAACTACTCAATCCCTGAGAGGTGCAGCTGAGTAAGCCAAGGTGAAAGTCATGAGTCAGCTTAAGCAAGAAAAGCAGAGACCAAAGAAGAGGTGCAAGCAGTTTGGGGAGTTACACTAGATCCAGAAAAACAGACCAAAAATTAGTATGTAAATTAGCAAGGAAATGTATGTGGTCTTAAACTCACATGGTTCCCAGATTTTATCTAAATAACTGTAGAAAAGAGTTACACTCTGGCCCATGTATTTGTAAAATCATAAGGTGGAAAAGATCTAAAGTTATCATGGGATGTATAGATAACTACGTTGGATGAAATATCCTTGAAATAATTCTTCCTTTGTACTGAGCATAAATATGATCTTGGCTGGTGCAGTCTGTCTCCAGGTTAAGGAAACTGAGCAGAGGAAGTTCCCACATGGGCAACAAGAATGGAGTTCAGAAAACATGTCTTCTGGGCAAGAATGAAAAAGGTGGGTTTTCCTAGTTTGAAGAGAAGTGTCAGGAGAGTTTTCATGTCAGGCAAAGAGAAGGATAACATTGTTGGAGGGCATTTTGGAAGTGGAATGAATGCTGGAAGACATTAGTGAATGGCAGCAAGACCAGCAGAGGAACACCAAGACGATTTATGATCTAGGAGGAAAGAATGAAGGTGCTGGATTTGCTCAGCTGGAAGAAGAAAAAGCTAAGTTGGATATTTATTGCTTATTTCCTTTTACTTATTGGATGGTTACAGAAAACAGAGAATCACATTTTTCTTTCTTGGAGATGAACAATGATATGCAAGGGGCAGCAGGCAGTTCACAGTGAAGCAAACTGCAACTAGATATGAGAAAAGAAGACTTATAGTGAAACTCAACAAACACTGGAAGAGGTTGTACAAAGAAATTGTGGAACTTTTCAAAGTTCAAATGGAGAAAGCCCGAACAACCTGATGTAGCTTTCCAGTTAGCCCTGTTTAGAGCAGAAGGCTAGACTATAGACTTCCAGAAGTCCTTTCCCACCTGAGTATCTCTGTGATTTTGTGAAAGATTTATTCAGGTTGCAAATCAGGTGTCATGAATTTATCCAAACCCTCATAGCTTTGGCTTTTTCTTTGACTTATCTGTTTTTCCTAGCTATAGGGAAGAATGGCAAAAGAAATATCTGGACTGAAGTAGTGAATGTCTGATAGTGACACGATGCATTTTATTGGATCTTGGATGTGTGGGTTGAATCATAAATTTGCAGGCACTGGTCACCTTTAACTCCTCAGCTGCAGAAATTAAGCTATGAGAAGGACAGCTTTGTGGATGGATTTTTAGCAAAGAATGGCCATGTTCCCAAGTCAACAAGTGCTTACATGGAGCTCAACATGAACTGAGGATGAAGAAAGCCGTGGGTAAAGACACAAAAGTAACAGTGCAAGTAAGATGAAAAGAAACTGTAATGTGTTAAGACACAATAGTGAACTATTAGCAAGCTTCAAAAGCTAGGTTCTCATACGCTTAATTTAACCAATCGTAAGTAGTTGCTGTGCACTTCATTGTATATGTATCCAATCTTAATACTGCAAGCCATTGATTATCTATCCACTAATACAACAAGTTATTGTACATGTATCCAAGTATAATACACTAAGTATCCAATTATAATACAGCGAACTATTGAATTAATACAGCTAGCTATTGTATATGTATCCAATATACATGTATACAGCATATATATGTATACAGCAGGCTATTGTAAGCAGGTGTAGACAACAGTATAAAAAGGGTAGATGCTTTGTAATAAACAGCTTTGGTCTGATCACATTGATCTCTGACTGAGTCCCTTTTTCTGTGGCACAGCTTCAGCTCTTCCTTTCGTTTAAAATTCCTTCCAGTCTTCAGGGAATACATTGATCATATGAGTAGAATAATCTAAGGAGGCAGAGGTCAAACCCCATAACTTCTTCTAGTTGGTGTTAACAGTAGAGTGAGAGTTGGAACATCAAGATTCAGGCTTGCTCTTGAGTTTGTACTGTGTTATTTAATTACAATGCCAGTCCTCAGAAAGGGGAAGAGCTTGTCATCTACAACAAAATTAGTATTAGCTATTTGCACCAGAGGTACATTTGCTTCCAGTAGGATTTTTCCAGTGATGCTTGCTTACGTGTGTTTAGATAAGTGCCTCCATACCTAAGGTCAACCTGTATTCCAGGTGGAAAACGAAATAAACCCCTGTTTGAAACTGTATAAGAATGTTGCTGACCGTGTGAGAGAGGTTGCCTGTTAAAGCAAAAAAAAAAAAAAGTAAAATTGAAATCATGTAGTGATTACCTGAACAGCTCCCCTATCATCCCTGCATGCTGTGCCGTGTGCTAGAGGAATAAAGCAAGATACCTGATTGACAGTGCAACTTCACTCACTCATTTTGAAAGGAAACAATGCCCTGTTAGATTCTTGCTTGCTTGCATTTGAATAATAAATACTTGCAGTCTGAAGATCTTAAAGGCTGCAATCTTCTGTGTGGAGGAAGCCATCTTTAGTGTAGTGATGAAAAGAAACAGATAGTCTCTCCTTTATGCACTAATCTTCCTGTATGTTCCAGAAAATGAAGGTTTGGGAAGTGGAGCTGGGAGGGGAAGGGGTTGTGAGTTCTTCTCTTGGGAGAGGTGATTAAACAAAAATCACTTCAAGTAGTTTCACTAAAAATTATTTGTCTTTTTGTGGATCAGTAACTTGCAGGCAGGTCGCCTCTTAATTTTCCAGAAAATTAACAGCTTGTTTTAGCAGTTCTCTATTATTCAACCTTTTTGTATCCATCTCCTCTTGTGCTGTTCCCAATCTCATATGAGCTATATTGTGACAAAGCAATGTTTTCTCTGCTGCCAGATTATGTGCAAATTCTACTGTGGTTCAGTGCCAAGTGTTCTTCACTATATGGTGTGGAAAGGCTGATTTTCATCTGGGATTTATTCTTATTCCACTTCTTTTGTGCACTTCAGATGAAAGACTTTCAGAACTAAATTGATAAACTGTGTATCTGGAGAAATCATGTAATTCTCAGCTAACTTGGGTCTAATGTATGTTTTTATTATATAATGTTCAATCTAATCGTATACAAATAGAGCATCACACTTCCAGTGGTATTACAGGAGGGACTTTTCTGACTGAGGCTTTTGTCTGCTTCCTGAGTTTTTCACGGATTTTGTGGTGGGGTTTTTTTGTTTGGTTGTCCAGTTGGTTGTTGGTGGTTTGTTTCAGCATTTTGACATGTGGCTTCTTTAAAGTCCTGTTCTTAAGATCCTCTCTGACATCCACTCCAAGTGTATTAAATTTTGCATTGAGAACTAGAAAACTGGCTAGAAGTTAGAGAACCCTGGGGTTGTATTTGCTTTGTGAACAGCAAGGAATCTATACTTGCTAAGAAAGCACCAAAGGAGGAATTCTTCTGCCCAATTTTCTTTTTTTTCTCTGTTCAAAGTTAGTCTTCAGTGTAGGCAGAAAACACTGAACATATGGCAATGGATCTGAGAGGGTAGTTAGGCCTGTGTCAGTCGTATTTGTCCTCAGAATTCTTTACAGTCAGACACCATAAGGTAGCATTGGTAGAGTTTCATGTTATTGTGCTGTGGTAGTGCATGGGACAATGACAGCTTGGAGGCCAAACTTGCACAAAGGTGTTTCAAACTTGTGGCGGGTTACTTGTAACATTTCTGCTTCTGGAAGGTCCTGCATGTTGGGGGTTTGGTCATTATCAGATATGTTATCATAAGGTAAAGTTTATTTTGGGGTTGGATTTCCACACACCATAGGTCTTGTTGTAATATGTCTCTTGTTGCAAAAATGCTTAGAACTTCCACTGATGCAGGTTTGCAAACTTAAACAGGACAGCAAGTAATCTGTCAGATGCAGCATGACTGCAGCAAAATAACTTATGGTGTGAGCTATCTAGCAAGAGGAGTGTGTAGTTATTTTGCTAATAAATGTGCAATGTTCAACACTGAAGAAATGATCCTAGCCTCTTCTATGAGTGCTAACTGTTGATCACTCATTAAAAGACGACGAAAGAAAGCCCATAGGCATCTGGAACTTTCTTGAGTTAATTGTTCCTCCTTTGGAAAGAACATTTCTAAGAGCTTGACAAAGCTGGAAGTAAAAATCTTAAAAGAGGGGAAAGCAACAATTTTCCCTCAGCAAATTTAGAAACAGAAAGGAAAGTTACAAATACTTGAAAGCTTACATTACGTTCTTGTGTATTCACTGGACAGAAAACTACTTTGTAGAAAATCAGCACAAACTCTCTACTACATTTTGGTATACAGATTTTTCACTACTTTTGCAGAAGTAACAGAGGTGTGCAGGCTTCTATGGTCACAGGAGTTTATTTCTGTTTCCTTACATCTTGTCTGAACATGACCATGTTAACTTCATGGAAGTTATGGACATGATTTTAAAGTGTAAACAGAAAAATGCTTTCCACATTTCGATCCTCCTGATTTTAATACAGGCAAGTGGCAGTAGGAATTGGTTAGTACAGTGGTGTTATGATGCTGCATCAAAAGCTGATCGTGTTTCTTCAATGTGTTATATGATAAGGCATTGCCATCTTGACCTTCAAAGCAAGGTTATAACATGCAGATGTATGCATCATGACCAGTGAATTAGTGTTGTGGTGGCAAAGCTAGATTTCAAGGGCCCTTGAAATTAAGTTGACTGAGACATGCTTTTCTTAAAACCAGCTGCTATGCAGCAGTGTAGTCACCTTTGTTTCTGTTTCCAATGAAAAGCATTTGCAATGATACATGATACAGCCCGCTAACGTTTTGGAGAGGTGAAAACCAAAGGCTAGTGTGGGGTTTCAATTAAGTGATTTCATAAATTATCTTTAATGTGACCTGTAGTTCCTTTGTCAAATAATAGTGTAGCAAATGAATTTGAATATGTATTATCTGAAAGATGAAAGCTAATGTTAGCATCTGAATGGGACCTGGAAACCTGACAGACTTTTATTGAGCTCCAGTCTTCTTATCATATCTGGTGAATAATTCATGTGCTGAATGTGGCTATGGTAGAATGACTGCATAAGCAGACATGAGACAAAACCAGAGACATTTACCACATCCTCTTCTCACTTTAAAGTGTGTGTTCAGATAAAAAACAAGATTAGTAATTTAATTTCCTTAAGTGTTTGGTAATTCACAGCATCTTGATTCAGCCTTCTGCTTCAAAAGCATGGACTGCATCACTGTGTCAGAGAAAACAGCAGGAGTACAAAACAAAAATGCCAGTGTTGAGGGGGGTATAGTATCCTATGTAGACAGAACTCCATTGTACAGTGAGCTTCTCATGAGCTCACCAATAAGGGTATGCCAGGAGATTTACTTCATGTATGTGACATTATCCCATCATGGATAACAGACATGTGAGAAGAGATACAATGTGGATGTGCGAATTGCACATTTAACTCAGTGTAATATTGATGTGCATAATTTTAATACATCATTTATACAGTTGTTGCCCAAAATTCTTGCAGGTTAACACAACAGAGTGAACTAACCATAATCTGGGAACTTGATTAGAATAAGCCTATGAAAAGAAAAGGATAGTCTTTTATTTCTGCTTGTGGAACTTGATGACAAAATCTTCTAAGCTGAGGTCACAGTTTCTTTTTAAAGCATGCATCTGATGTCTGGTTCTGATTCAGGTCTGGCCTGATTCAGGTTTTCACTTTGAAAAACTGGAAATCACTTAGTGGAGAATTATTGAATGATTTTCTCAGTGAGGGCAAGGAAACAAAATGCTCATAAATAATTGATTCTATTGTTTGAAAATACCAACTGAAACTGATTCCATGACTGAGACCAGTTTTGTATTCAGAAAGTAAAATGTCAAATTAAATACAACTCTATTGATACACGGAGAAAATGGTTCTTGGTATGATGCCAACATCAATAATTATAAAGGGGAGACAGCAGGCGAAAAGGCATGGCTGGCAGCAGTCTGGAAATATTTGTCCTTGGTGGGACCAGAGACTAATGTAGTTTAAATTTAGATTCCAAAGAAAACTAACATCTGAAAGGGAATATCATAAAACGTACAGTTTTATTTTTTGCAAATCAGAACAAACAAAATATGATAGAACTAGCTTATGCTGGCTTTAAAATACTATAACAATGCTGCAGTATGATGAGTGAGTCAATTCAGTTCACAGTGGGTGAGATTTATCCATATAAATCACAAGAAGTGGGAAAACAGTAATATGAATTTATGAAGGCACACATTTGTTTAACAGGTACTTCCTCAAGCAATGCCAAGCAAAGCCTCAAATGTTCTATATTCAGTGTGAGCCTTTATGTTAAGCAGACACTGATCTTGTCATCTAGTGGTGTTCTCAGGTGCAACCCCTCTAGAGCAATTGAAGGCTCTTTGATTTTTTTTCTTGTTGGGACTTATCAATGGTTACATAAACTATCACTGGCATCCAAGCATGATGCTGGCATTTTCCAGGGGACTTTCTATAGCTTCTGTTAGGATTGCAGGCGATCCTAACACTCCCTTCTGAATCAAAATGCTTTTAATCTCCATGATGGCATTATACAAAGTTACATTTGAGCATCCACTGGTTCTTAATGGTTGGAGAAAGGCTTGCATGGCACTGGGTGGATTTCAAGTCATAATAGTTTGTGGGAAGTTTCTAAGTGGGACTAGACTGTTCTGCTTTGAGGAAGAAATCATGTTTTCAGGTCTCTATTTGTCAGGGTCTATGAGCATGTGATATGCTCAAAGCAGTTCCACAAGATGAAGACAAGAAATTTAAATGGACATATTCTGTCTCAGTTATTGCTCATCTCTTTATGATTATCTCAAAAAGCAAGCAGGTCCTGAGTGTAGAGGGCAGATAAAAGGTCTTTCAAACAAATATTAGCTATTAAAATCTATTGAGTGGAAATCTGTTTGTAGTTTACCAAGTGGTCATACACTTAGACAGTTAAGGCAGGACCTATTGCCAGTGGGTGATCTAAACATTCTCTGGAAGATCCTGAGAGAAATCAATAAGACCAAAGTTTGTGAAAGAAAAAGCCTTGTTGTTAGCTCATTCAGTGTTCTCCAACCTGTGGTGCATGGCCAGTAATGGATCAGAGCATAAGCATGGCCTGAGGTGCACTGAACGCTCATGACTGGCACAGGTGAGAAATACCTAGAGAAACCTGATGTGTCAAAATAAGCAAAAGAATGTTTATTGTAACTTCCTACAGCTTCTACTGTAGCAGCCTGCTTTGTTTGTAGTACAGAAAACACATTTCACAGGTAGCATGGTCATCTCTGGGGCAGAGAGAATAATGTTTCTGGATGCAATGGAGGTGACCTAAGTCTTTTGGACCAAGTCCAACAGGACTGTGAGGTGCAGTGGATGATCTTTCCTAACCATTATTTTATAGTTCCACACTAAAAGTCACGCCCCTTCAAAGAATAAAATAAATAATGGTTATCCTTTCAAGCAAGACTCTTCTATGCAGCATGCTTGTCAAAATTTCACAAGAATATCTAGGAAAGAAATTTCTACAACTGTCCTACAGCTACTCCGAGGAAGACAGTATCCAAATGGGGATTTTTTGGAGGAACTGATTGCCTAGTAACTTCCTTATAAAATATTTCTCCTTGATTTACTTCTATTTTGGGGAGAAACTTGTTGCTTTTTGTAAGAAAGAGAGCTGCAGGAGTGGCTTTAGTTTGCACCATGAAACACTGCTTTCAATAGGATGTGAACTGAATACAAATGGTCTCTCACATCTTAATGCTTCTCGGGCAGCTTACAACATATTCATTTAACAAAAAGTCTTACACATAAAACTGATGCCTACTCTAATGTAATGACAAATGTTAATTTGGAAATGCTACATCTCTCTCAGAGAAGTTTCCTGTTATTGCAATGCATATGTCTAATAACCCATGTTAGATTGCAGGTCTAGCCCTTGAGTAAGAGGATATAAATTGCACCTGCCCTGCAGATTTGGTCTGTGGACCTCTTGCTAAACAATCTCTTCCTTCTCTAGGAAGTTTCTTGGGGTTGGAACTTTCTGAATACAAGCCATGGTGATGAAATAAGAATGCATCAAATTTCCTTTGGTCTTTCCCCTGAGTATCATATAATTTTTTTGACTAGCACTCATTTGATCTCATCTATTGTCCCTAGTGCAACAGTTACAACTTCACATGAGCCAGCATCTGAAACTCTACTGATGTCAAAAAGGATACTTTTCCAAGAGCTTTTTTGAGAGCCTTTCAAAATAGGAAGAAAGATACCAATGTGAGAAGTTTTTATGGTCTCATTGTAAATGAGCACTCTAAAATTCCAAGTGTGACACCCTAAATAATGAAAACATGCAATGTATATTAACTTTCTAGTAGTTACATTTGAATTTGCAATACATTTTTATAATAACAGTGGGTTTATGTTTTCTGAAGAGTTATTGTCTCGTTACTACAATGGCTCTGCAGTCCCAGTGGAGATGCCACATGTTGAATTAAGACCTTTTTTCCTGTGCAGCTAGAATGTTCTTGTCCTGGGTTCAGCAGTTGCAGTCAGTTTTTCTTCTCTTTAGTAGCTGGTGTTTTG
>NDXB01012581.1:0-10444 GCA_002631895.1 Agapornis roseicollis | reverse complement strand
AAGAGCTTCAAATTTTTTTTTTTTTTTTTTTTTTCTTTTCAATCTGAAGGTTTTTGTAAGAGTAGGGTGGTGGTCCCAGGATCATTTGTTTTCACAATGTTGTTTCAATTACAAGTTGTACAAGTCTTCCTATATAAGGAATTATGTTGCACTTTATAGCCCTTAATACACCGGCTACTACAATTAGAGAAGGAAACACTGATACCACCATTCCTCTCCATTTTCCAAACCAGGATTCTAACCATCCGGTTAATGAAATATCTGTGGTATCCCAACTTACTGTTTAACCAGCCTGCACCGGGGTAAGTTTGTACATGGAGAATATTCTTTGTAAGCATGGAGTGTATCTTTCATCTAGAGATGACATTGGCTTTAACCACAGAGTGTGTCTTTTTGAGTTACTGGATCTCAAATTCTTTGTTTTCTTGCCTTAGCACCTTTCCCCAGCTGCAGTATTGAAAACTCTTTATATTGCAAAGCCTTAATAATTGATCTTAAAGCTCTAATATTGGAAAGCCCTAATATTGCGAAGCTCCATCCCCAGCTATACTAAAGCAACGCTATTTCCCNGCTGCAGTATTGAAAACTCTTTATATTGCAAAGCCTTAATAATTGATCTTAAAGCTCTAATATTGGAAAGCCCTAATATTGCGAAGCTCCATCCCCAGCTATACTAAAGCAACGCTATTTCCCCCTTTTTCTTATCTATCCTGGCTTTGTTTTTCACCTTTTCTTTAAAGGACTGCCTCATATGTCACTTCCACTCTGGAAAACATAATTTTACGGTTTTGGTCTAAAGTCATCCCAATTATCTTTGCTTTTTCGTTTTATTTTCTCTAAAGCATTTTATCAGAGCAGGGTGGTGGCCCCATGAGCATTCGTTTTGACAGTGTTGTTTCCATAAGCGCCACAATTTTACTTCTGAGAGATTTTCCCTTAAAAACTGGTTCAGGTTGATAGGTTGAACCTAGATAGTATTCCTTTTAACCACAGAGCGTGTCTTTTAGAATAAGTGTATCTCAAACCCTTTCTTTCATTGCCTTAACATAATCTCAGGCCTAGTACTGGAAACTCTTACTATTGCAAAGCCTTACTATTGATCTTAAAGCTCTAAGATTGGAAAGTCTTAATATTGCAATGGCCCATCCGCAGTTATGCGAAAACAGCACTGTTTCTCTCACAGCTGGGAGTGACTGGAAACACCACCACACTGGCCAGACCAACAGTGTCTTCTGCCTGGAGAACCTACAAACAGGATCAACAGCATCTAGTGATGTAGCCGTCAACTGTGGCATAATCAAGCTCACCTGAAAGAGAAAGCACAGAAAATTTAGGTTTGCTTATGAGAAGGGCTCATTACAAGGTTCTACACAGGACAGAAACGCTGGCCACCTGTGTGAAAGGGATGGGAGGCAGTGGTGGATGAGGCTGAAAGAGATGTCTTGATTCTATGATTCTATGATTTGCCAAACAAGCAAAACATTTTACTGAGTCCCATCACTAAAGTGCCACTGGGAATTCTATAGCTCATGGTGTTGAATCAGGGAAAGGCCCAAGCTGCAGAGACTGGTGGGATCCCAAGCTTGGACATCCTTAAGCTCCACAAATGCCTACATACAAGGCTTTGATCAGAACTTCTCCTTAGTAAGACCTTGTCTCCAAAGTCAGAGTCCAGCTTCCCAGGATCTGTCAGGGGGGGACCAGACTTCACCTAAACCATTCCCTTGGGAGAGCTGAAGCTCATGATCTGATGGGGAAGAGCAAAAGCAGGGTTCTTCTGTGGAGCCAGAAACCCCATCAAGCAAGTCATTCTGGCATGCTGGTCAGGGTGGGTAGAGGTGCCCTCCTACACAGTAGAAAAGACAGAGCTGCGGATCTGCGTGGCTCTGGGACTCCCAGTGCCCTGGCTCTGTGCTCCCCAACTGCCCTGGCAGAGCTGGTGGGAAGGCAAGAGATTAGGCCAGCCTGGGCTTTCTGGAGACCTGATTACAAGGCACGGCAGGGTGGGCTGACATGAAGCCAGAGGGCATTGCGGAAATAGTTGATGCACCTGCACCCCTCGATCTCAAAGAACTGAAATGACACAGACAAAACAGCCCTAACATCTGTCAGAAGAGAGCAAATCTCCTCTATTCTGGTCTCTTCTCATCCCACTTCAAAATCTCTGTCCACAGCAAGGAGCAGGTGATGCTGGTCTTCTGCAGGAAACAGGGTAACAATGAGTCATAGAATCATAGAACCAACTAGGTTGGTAAAGGCCTCGTCCAGAGAAGAAGTCATCCCTTTACACACCCAGGTATTTCAAAGATGAGAGTAAAGTTCAGGAAGGTCTGCAGGACCGATGTGGAAGAGGTCACTCAGCACACCACTACATCTGAGAAGACAAAGCCAGCTTCCTAAGGGCGCTGCGTGTTCCCTAGGTACCCCACGGTCCTGCAGTCGCAGCTGACTTCTCTCCCACAACTATGGTGCAATAAAAAAAGCATTGGGGATCTATGAAAGCAAGTGTCTTGATTCGTTTTTCTTCCCTCTCTTTGCTCCCCATTCCTTTTCCAAGCAACTTTAAGCCCAAGGCTTTTGAAATGTACTGCCCTGTATAGCTCGGTTTCATGAGCCTTCATTACAGATTTCCCTGAAAGACAGCCTTTCATGCCACAGGTATACGTGCACTAGTTATCACTTGCTGTTTGCAAGCTTGCAGCAAGCGTGGGATAAAACCTCAACCTCTGCACTTCCTGTCCATAGAATCACAGAATCATAGAATAGTTGGGGTTGGAAAGGACCTTAAGATCATCTAGTTCCAACCCACCTGCCATGGGCAGGGACGCCTCGCACTTAACCATGCCACCCAAGACTGCGTCCAGCCTGGCCTTGGATGCTGCCAGGGATGGAGCATTCACAACTTCCTTGGGCAACCCATTGCAGTGCCTCACCAGCTTAACAGTAGAGAACTTCTTCCTTACATCTAACTTACACTTCCTCTGCTGAAGTTTGAAGATATTACCCCTTGTCCTCTCACTACAGTCCCTAATGAAGAGTCCCCTCCCCAGCTTCCTTGCAGGTCCCTTTCTGGTACTGGAAGCTGCTAGGCGGTCTCCACGCAGCCTTCTCTTCTCCAGGATGAACATGGAGATGGCTTCACCCAGCTTGCATCCCCAGTGCACCAGTACCTGCTGCTGCAAGCTCATTCTAAGTCCTTCAGAGTTTCAGAGTCTGCGAGGTGTTGTTTGAGAGTTTTGGAGTTTTCAAATGGCCTTTTAATACTGTTGAGACTTGTCTGCTGATTGTGATGGGGATCACCATGTTGGCACGCATACAGGGTGCATTCTGCCCACAACCATTTTGTCTGATCTCAAGAGTTAAGCAGAGTCAGATTTGGGCCTTGTCTGGGGTTAGATGATGATATAGGAGGACCAGGAGATTTTCCCCGAGGCTAGACAGCCATGAGTGGCAGCGTGTGTGGGATAGTATGGGCAAGTATTTAGGTCAGTGGGCCCCTCCAGTACTTTGGAATTTCACCACCGAACAAGTGCAAAGTCCAGAAAAGTCAGTGAAAGGCTTAAATGAGGTGTGTTGTCAGTCTGGCCATGCCAGAGATGGACAAATCATGGCAACGTGCTGGGGCTTGGCCTGTGCTGCTGCCGCAGTTGAGGTTGTTGAAGATGCACCCGTGAAGACCGTTGGTCCCTGCTGAGGCCGGTTCAGGATCTTCCGTGGAAGATCGATGTCAATGATTGTCAGCGTTTGAGTCCAGGGGGGCTTTGTGGCGTTCCGGATTTCTCCTCCAAATCCGACAAGGGCTATGGCTAGATGCTCTGACATTGCCACTGATTGTGCTGGGAGGTGCTTGTGGAAGGGTAGATATATTTTGGCAGGTTCGATGCCTAGATGTCTTAGGGCAAGTTTTCTACCTTTCATGATGAGATTACCAAGGCACTCCACTCCTGGAGAGAATGCACGTGACGCTTTTCCCAAAACTACCCATTGTATTATTTGTGCTTTTTCAGGGGGGCCCTGTGCTAGCGCCCCTACTCCTCCTCCTTCTGTGAAGTGTACGTACAGATCAAGTGATTCATCTGGGTTCCACCTTGCAAGCGTGCTTGACAACGCCTGCTGCTCTATAAAGTCAAGGGAGTTCATTGCTTCTGTTGTCAGAGTTTTTTGTTCCCATGGGTGTTCTCCTTTTAAAAGATCGTACAGGGGGGCCATGATTTTTGGAGGGATCAGGACAATGTTACGGAGCCATTGCAAGGATCCTACCAGCTGCTTCATATCATGGAGTGTTTTGATGTGTCGACGGATTTTTATTTGGGGAGGGGTTACGTAAGAACCCGTGATCCCCACTCCCAAAAAGCTCACACATGGCCCTCTCTTAATTTTCACGCTCGCAATTTCGAATCCATATGCTTTTAGAATCTGTGAAACCGTTGACACTAACTGGTCCACCTGGCCTTCTGATGGTGCGGTGATCAGGATATCATCCATATATTGAATGATGGTCGCAGGCAGATCACTGTGTCGATTCGGTTCCAGCACATGATCCACTGTGATCTGGCAGATAGTGGGCGAGTTGATCATTCCTTGAGGCAGCACTTTCCACTGAAAGTGTAGGTTGGGACGTTTGCTGTTTGGAAACACGGCAGAAAAAGCAAACCGCTCTCTGTCATCTTCGTGCAGAGGTGTTGAAAAGAAACAGTCCTTAATATCAAGGACAGCACAAGGTTGTCCTTTTGGGATCATAGAATTCATGGGTAATAGTGTCTGAACAGGACCCATTGGTTGGATTTTCTTGTTTACTTCACGTAGGTCATGGAGAAGACGAAAACCTTCACCGACTTGTTTGGGTATTACAAAAACTGGAGTGTTCCAAAGGCTAGTGGAAGGCTCTATATGACCTCGTTGTAATTCGCGGTCAAGTAACTCAAGAAGAGCATCCATTCGAGGCTTTGACAGGGGTCACTGCTCGACCCACACCGGGTCGGGCAATTTCCATGTCAGGCGTTCCAACATCTGGCTGGCTGCTATCCTCAAGCAGAATGTCAATGCTGCCAGGCTGGGTACTTCTGGGTTCTGGTATGCTCTTGTCGAGTTCCAGCCCCGCCCCTTATAGGCGGGTACTTCCGGGCTCCAACACCGCCCACTGTCCTAGCAGGCGGGCCATGGCTCGCCCCTCCTGCTCGGGCTTCGGCCCCGCACACGCCCCTCGTGGGTGGGCCGTTCTCATCCTCTTGATTGGCCCCGCTTTCCGCTCGGGCTGCGTGCCCACCTACTTCCGTCGTGGGCGGGCCCCAGACTCTGGCCCCGCCCACTTCCGTTGCTCTTCGGAACTTCAGAACTTCGGACTTCAGCCCTGCCCCCCTCCCTCGTGGTCGGCGCCATCTTGGAGCAGTTTCTTGCCGGGGGCGTCCTCACCTTGCACTTCCCCTTCTCGGTCGGTGCCATTTTCTGATGACGTTTTTCCACCGGCGTCGTCTTCGCCCCGCCCTTCTTCCACGTGCTCGACGCCATCTTGGGGCACATAGGGCGGTGGTCTAGCCCAAGCTTCCCCAGATTCTGCCTTCCCTGCTGCGCCCCTGGCCTCCTCGGCTAACCCATCCCAGGGGGATTTTGCTTGCTTCTGTCCCTCCCCAGGCGGGTCGCCCTCTTTCAGATAGTTTGGCTCGGAAGAACCATAATCAGTGGGGGGGTGCAAAGGCTGTGCAGCTGCCCCGTCTCCCGGTTTTGAGGTAACCATCAAACAGTCCCTTGCCGCCTTCCGGGTCTCCTGCTCTTTTTGAGCCTTTTGCAAAGCCTGTACAACTTTCCCCCAGGCCTTAATTTTTTTCCCAGAACCCAAAGACATAGTCTCCTCAGCTAGTGCTTCAATGCACTTACACCACACCTCAGGGTGGAGAATATCTACTGGCTGGAGAATATCTACCGAATGCCAATCGCGACCACAACAGTGCAGCAGCGACAGTATCGCACCAACCGAGACTCCCGGAGTCCCATCCATAAGCTGGTCTGTAGACTGGAAAGTCAGGGAGTGATCAGCAGGACCCGCTTACCCTTTAATAGCCCCCTATTGATGCGCGGTTAGACTCCACAACTCGTTCAAGTTGTAAAGTAGGTATGCTTTTATTCAGCCCTGAGGTGCATGGCAATAGCTCCTTCAAAGCATGCACACCTCACTGTTGTTTCCCTCTACATTTATTCTCTAAAGTTAAGGTTACGCAATACGCCTATACATATTCATTATCTATCCCCGCTTCCTATTATAATGAACTAGAAGGTGCTTTGCGCCTGCGCAGTGCCTCTTCTGGTCATGGGCAGGGGTCTCGGGATGAAGTAACTGAGTCTTCCCCCTCTGAATAAGGGTCTTCAAGATGGAGTAAAGGAGTCTTCCTCTTCTTAAACTTTTCACCTTTTGGTCCTCACGCATGCCCTCAGGGGTTCAGGCCATAGTCCATCTGCTTCTCCCCCTTATCAACAGGACTTGGCATCTGCTTCTTCCCCTTATCAACAGTAGGTGTCATAGGGATTCAAAACAGACAAGACTTTTGATTAAGCAAGTGAAATTCTCTAACCTTGTTATACTACCCCCCCCCCTCCCCCCGCGTACTACCCCTGTATCACTATGGCCAGTGCAAAAGTCTAATGGAGAGTGGAGCCTAACAGTAGATTGTTGTGGCCTGAATGAAGTCACACCACCATTGAGTGCTGCCGTACCTGACATGCTAGAACTTCAATATGAACTAGAGTCAAAGGCAGCCAAGTGGTATGCCACAATTGATACGGCCAATGCATTTTTCTCAATTCCTTTGGCAGCAGAGTGCAGGCCACAGTTTGCTTTTACTTGGAGGAGTGTCCAGTTCACTTGGAACCGACTAGCCCAGGGGTGGAAACACAGCCCTACCATCTGCCATTGACTGATCCAGACTGCACTGGAACAAGGGCAAGCTCCAGAACACCTGCAATACATTGATGACTTCATTGTGTGGGGTGATACAGCAGAAGAAGTCTTTGAGAAAGGGAGGAAAATAATTCTGCTGAAAGCCGGTTTTGCATTAAAACGGAGTAAGGTCAAGGGACCTGCACAGGAGACTCAATTTTGGAAAATAAAATGGCAAGATGGACACAGACAGATCCCCACTCATGTGATCAACAAGATAACAGCAATGTTTCCACCAACTAATAAGAGAGAGAGACAAGCTTTCTTGGGTGCAGTGGCGTTCTGGAGTGTGCACATCCCAAATTACAGTTCTACTGTAAGCCCTCTCTATCCTGTGACCCAGAAGAAGAATGATTTCAAATTGGGCCCTGAGCAACAACAAGCCTTTGAGCAAATCAAACGTGAGATAGTTCATGCAGTAGTCCTTGGACCTGTTCGGACTGGGGCAAATGTAAAACATGTACTATACACCACAGCAGGGGGGAATGGTCCTAGCTGGAGCCTCTGGCAGAAAGCACCAGCGGAGACTCGAGGTCGACCCCTTGGCTTTTGGAGTCGGACATACGAAGGGTCTGAGGCCAGCTATACCCCAACTGAGAAAGAGATACTGGCAGCCTATGAAGGGGTTTGAGCTGCTTCGGAAGTGATCGGTACTGAAGCACAGCTCCTCTTGGCAACCCGGTTGCCTGTGCTGAGCTGGATGTTTAAAGGCAGGGTCTCTTCTACACATCATGCAACTGATGCTACATGGAGTAAATGGGCTGCACTAATTACACAACGAGCTCGCATAGGAAATCCCAGTTGTCCAGGCATTCTAGAAGTCATCACGGACTGGCCAGAGGGCAAGGATTTTGGAATGTCACCAGAGGAGGAGGTGATGCGTGCTGAAGAGGCCCCACCATATAAGGAACTGTCAGAAAGTGAAAAGCAGTATACCTTGTTTACTAATGGGTCCTGCCGTATTGTCGGAAAGCATCGGAGATGAAAGGCAGCCACATGGAGTCCTCAACGACAAGTTGCAGAAACTGCTGAAGGAGAGGGTGAATCGAGTCAGTTTGCCGAGGTGAAAGCCATCCAGCTGGCCCTGGACATTGCTGAACGTGGAAAGTGGCCAGTCCTTTATACCGACTCATGGCTGGTGGCAAATGCCCTGTGGGGGTGGTTGCAGCAATGGGAGCAGAGCAACTGGCAACGCAGAGGGAAACCCACCTGGGCTGCTGCACTGTGGCAAGATATTGCTGCCCAGGTGCAGAACCTGGTGGGGAAGGTATGCCAGGTAGATGCCCATGTACCCCAGAGTCGGGACGCTGAGGAACACCAGAGCAGCCAACAAGTGGATAAAGCTGTGAAGATTGAAGTGGCCCAGATGGACTTAGATTGGCAACATAAAGGTGAATTATTCTTGGCCCGGTGAGCCCATGACACCTCAGGCCATCAGGGTAGAGATGCAACATACAGATGGGCCCGTGACTGAGGGGTGGACTTAACAATGGACACTATTGCCCAGGTTACTCACGAGTGTGAAACCTGGCTGCAATTAAACAAGCCAACTGGTTAAAGCCTCTTTGGTATGGAGGACGATGGCTGAAGTACAACTATGGGGAGGCTGGGCACATTGACTCTATCACACTGCCACCTACCCGCCAAGGCAAGCGCCATGTGATTACCATGGTGGAAGCAACCAGCGGACGGCTGGAAACATGCACTGTGCCCCACCCCACTGCCCGTGACACTATCCTGGGCCTTGAGAAACAGATTTTGTGGCGACATGGCACCGCGGAGAGAACTGAATCAGACAATGGGACTCGTTTCTGGAATCACCTTATAGACACATGGGCCAAAGAGCATGGCATTGAGTGGGGTATATCACATCCCCTAGCATGCACCAGCCTCTGGGAAAATCGAAAGATATAATGGGCTGTTAAAAACTACACTGAGAGCAATGGGTGGGGGAACTTTCAAGCATTGAGATACACACTTACCAAAGGCCACCTGGTTGGTCAATATGCGAGGATCTGCCAACAGGGCTGGCCTGGCCCAGTCAGAACTTTTAGATATTGTAGAGGGGGACAAAGTTCCTGTGGTGCACATGAAGAATTTGTTGGGGAAGACAGTCTGGGTTATTCCTGCTTCCGGTAGAAGCAAACCCACTCGTGGGATTGCTTTTGCTCAGGAACCCGGATATACTTGGTGGGTAATGCGGGAAGATGGGGAAGTCCAATGTATACCTCAAGGGGATTTGCTTTTAGGGGAAAACAGCCAATGAACTTACTTGTATGCTGTTGCCTGCTGTGTAATACTTTTATAGCCCATCAAACAGATGTGCTAAGTAATGTTTATTCTGACCAAGGACTTTCTGAGTCTCATGCTGTGCCAGGGAGGAGGGGAGGCCGGGGAGAAGCAGGGACATGACACCTGCCCCAAACTAGCCAAAGAGGTATTCCATACCACAGCACATCATGCCCAGGGAGGTAATGGGGACTTACCCGGAAGGACACACACTTCCCGGTCGGTCTCTTTTTCAGTGGGTGGTTTCGTACTCTCTTCTCTTCTTATTTTTGCATCATTATTATTATTGGTGGTAGCATCAGCGATTTGTTTTATACCTTAGTTACTGGACTGTTGTTATCTCAACCCGTGGGAGTTGCATTCCTTCGATTCTCCTCCCTGTCCCTCCGGGAGCGGAGAGGAGGGGGGCAGTGGGGGGGGAAGGAATAAGGTGGAGGGGGAGGAGAAAATGGGTTTAAACCATGACAAGAGCCATCACAAAAGAAAGTGAGAGGTTCAGTAGCAGGGTTTCAACATACAGGAAGGATCTCAGAACTTCCAAGCAGCTGCAGGCACTGGGAGCACGCAGGGGGCTGGGGCAGGGTGGAAGACATGAGCCAGGAGACAGGGTCCTGTCATGGATGAACACCCTGACCTTCTTCCAATGCAGTTTTGCTTTTCCTGGGATTTCTCCATTTTCTTTTTTTCGTCCCAAAAGGCTTCATGCCATAGAAATGACCTTATCCCACACTGTCTATCTCTGCAAAGAAAAGAAAGTTTCACATATATAGGTATACAAAAATATACATACATTTATATATACATACATACACACATATACACCTGCATGAAAATGTGCTGTTGCTCAAATCAACTGCTGTAGCTGACATCAAACTAACCCCATAGCACACCTAACTTTGCAGGAACATATGAAAGTAGCAGGACTTTTGAAGCAGCATCCAAGCAGCATTACCTACGTCAGCATCCGTACTGCTGGGGACCACCTTTCAGTGTAAGAAAACTGGTATCAACAAGTTCTTCAAGCAAGCACTGTCACATCTGCCCCTCACCCCAATGAATTCAGCCAGGTTTCAACACACAGCAACCTGAAGCAAAGAGTTCCCCAGGTTAGCACACAGTCAAGCTGGTGCAGAGAAAAACTGACACTAAATAACCCTCAGATTCATCCTGCTGCATCCTGAAAGTGAGCAAACTTCCAGCAGTTTTCCCTCAGTTTCCAGACAA
>NDXB01012577.1:3086-23110 GCA_002631895.1 Agapornis roseicollis | reverse complement strand
CAGCCAGTTCTTTATCCACCGAGTGCCCCACCTATCAAATTGATGTCTCTCCAATTTAGAGACGGATGTTCTTTACTGTGAGGGTGGTGAGGCACTGGAATGGGTTGCCCAAAGAAGTTGTAAATGCTGTGTCCCTGGTGGTGTTCAAGGCCAGGTTGGACAGAGCCTTGGGTGGCATGGTTTAGTGTGAGGTGTCCCTGCTCATGGCAGAGGGGTTGGAACTTGGTAATCTTAAGGTCCTTTCCAACCCTAACTATTCTGTGATTCTATGTTGTGCACAACAGTGTCGAATGCTTTGCACAAGTCCAGGTAGATGACATCGACTGCTCTACCCCTGTCCATCAGTTCTGTAGCCTCATCGTAGAAGGCCACCAAATTGGTCAGTAAGGATTTCCCCCTAGTGAAGCCATGCTGTCTGTCACCAAGCACCTTGTTTTTCATGTGCCTTAGCATGCCTGCCAGGAGAATCTGCTCCAAGATTTTGTCAGGCACAGAGGTGAGACTGACTGGTCTGTAGTTCCCTGCGTCATCCATTTTCCCCTTCTTGAAAATGGGGGTTATATTTCCCTTTTTCCAGTCTTCGGGAACTTCCCCAGACTGCCCTGATTTTTCAAATATGATGGACAGTGGCTTAGCAACTTCATTTGCCAGCTCCTTCAGGACCCACAGATGGATTTCATCGGGTCCCGTGGACTTGTGCATGTTCAGGTTCCTAAGATGATCTAGAACCAGATTGTNGATTTTTCAAATATGATGGACAGTGGCTTAGCAACTTCATTTGCCAGCTCCTTCAGGACCCACAGATGGATTTCATCGGGTCCCGTGGACTTGTGCATGTTCAGGTTCCTAAGATGATCTAGAACCAGATTGTCTCCTACAGTGGGCCCAAGGTCTTCATTCTCACAGTCCCTGTGTCTGCCTTCCAAGACTTGGTGTTGCAGTCAGAGCCTTTGCCGTTGAAGAGCGAGTCAAAGAAGTCATTAAAAATCTCAGTCTTATCCAAATCCAGGGTAGCCAATTCTCCTGGTAGCTTCTGGAGAGGGCCCATGTTGTCCCTAACCTGACTTTCATTCACAGTGTGCCTATAGAATCCCTTCCTGTTACCCTTAACATCCCTATCCATGTTTAATTCTAACAGAGCCTCTGCTTCCTAATCTGATCTCTAGCTTCCCATGCAACATCTCTGTATCCTTCTCAGGCCACCCGTCCTTGCTGCCACCTTTTATAAGACTCTTTTTTTCCTTCGAAGATTCCTCAGCAACTCCTTATCCATCCATGGAGGTCTCCTGGCCCTCCTGCCACACTTCTTCTAGTCGCGATGCAGCACTCCTGAGGAACATGTGCTTTTCCATCAGAGGCAGATGCAATATGTATAGATACAGATATACGAAGGCAGAAGTCTCGGACCTTATGTTTGGTGATGTCTTACAGTGCATTGGTTATTAACTCCTTTAAATGTTTCTTGGGCTATTCTGTGGCATTAAATGAGGAAGACTACTCTCTTGCTTCAAGAACTCCATCACAGATAAATGTATACCACCAAAACAGTAATTGTGAAAATCTCTGTGAGGTTTTCCTCACAGGTTGCATTCTGCAGTCCTGCAGGTTGCATTCACTCTTTGTGGTTCACCAATGATAACTGATTAACTGTAGATATGGAAATAGCATCACTGAAGATATTTGTCAAAAGGCCACGCAAAACATTGTGACATGCCATGGTACATCTGTACATCAAAGTGACAATGGGCATCTCAACCATATACTGTGTTACAACCACAAGGCAGTAGGTGCAAGCTCAAGTCTCCTTTGTGAGGAAGTGATTAACATTTGTGACCAGTTTCCAGGCAACTCAGCAGTTTGTTCTGCTCTGGGGCCTTGATTTATTATTTTTTTTTAGTGGAAAAGCTGAGCAGAACTTTGTGTCTCATTTCCTGATAGACTGATCTTATGAGTTAAGTACCTTTTAGGAAGCAGTAGAATTGTCTGTTTTATGATTATTTTACTGTGTCCACCTTCTTACATTCCCTGAAATCTGAAATTAGCAGAGAGCAACTAATTAGCAGAAAGGCAAGTTGCTTAGTATGTGTAGGTCAGCTGGACATCTTCTGTCTCTAAGCCTTATCCTGTTCACCTTCCCCTCTGCTTGTGTTTTCTGTTAGTCATTGTTTCTCACTGTCTGTACATTAGCTTTGCAGTGTTACTGGATATACTCTTGCATATGCCCCTGTGCTGAGCTTGAGGAAGGCTCAAATACAAGTGTTCCTGTAGGCTCCTGCTCTTTGTTTTTGAGCAATTTATTGTGTACATTCACTGTACAGGTATGCCTTTTATCTGCAGGCAGCAGTCATTATTAGTAATGAGCAAATAATAAACTCCAAGGTCTTCAGTGAGATGCAGATACTCCTAACTTCATTAAATCTCCCAAAAGAGTTTTGTTTAAATATGAATTTTAACTTATATTTTGAGACAGAGCTAACTCAAACTTAACAAGCCATATGAAGTTGTAAGAAAAAAAAGTAAAGCTGAGAAACCTTTATATGTCCTGATGCAGAAGGGATAGAGTATTATACCCAATACTTGGATTAGGAAGGTTCAAATACACCTATTTAAAGGGATGTAATGTTTCCCTGAAGATGATGGGAAAGGAGTGGTCTGCCTAGTTATTTTTAAGATTGAATGAATATTGTCACTGCAAGTTTTTAGGTTCTTCGGGAAAGATACATCCTTGACTGCTACAGGTTTGTGTTTATCAACTTCTTGCCAATACTAAAAAAATAATGTTGTTTACAAGGCTTAGTCTTCTACCAAAAGCTCTTTAAGGCTTCTTTTCTAGAGTAGGAAAGACTATAGCTGAATAATTCGAGCAAAACTCTAGCCATCCTTACAATCCATAAAATTACCAGTTCTTCTGATTTTATAAAGTTAAATGTCATGGTCCTGTTATATTTTGAGAAAACTAATTGACTACTTGAGATTTTTTTATAATTATTATTTTTTAAATTTGTAAATAGGTCTGTTTATCAAAACCACCAAGTATGGCATTTTAATGGTCAATGAAGTGGTGCTACTATCAACAGTGATCCTCATCTCTTTGCCAAAATTTGCATGGTTGTGTGATTTATGTGGATCACTAAGATCATTAGAAGGGGGCCTGAAAAAAGTTTGGATGCATAAATAATGGGTAAATGAGGCAGGAGGAATAAGAGCTGTGTAGACTCTCAGCTTAGGACATTTTAGCCAGTTCAGAGAATTTTCTTGCTTGACTTGTCAATATCCATATTGTCACCCTTTCAAGGCTTTCAGAGGGAACTAGGAGCCATAGTCTCAAATGAGGTAACAAGCCCAGAAGTTGGACTGAACAGAGAAAGGTTGCATTTAGTGTTATTTTTCACGATGAGTTCTTGGTGAATTCATGTATTCATTGCATTGTGTCCTTAAGCCTCGTGGTGGCAGTAAATACTAAGAGAAAATAAGCTAGTCTCGTAGAGATGACCTTTATTTTACTTACAGTTAAAAAAAACATGCCTATATTTATAATTTTAACTTTTGCTTCCAGTGGGTCAGCTCAAAAACAGAAGGTCAGCTTGACCAGCAAAACTTTGTCATCTGTGACTTCATTTTGCATGAACTCCAAGAGCCATTTAGTTGGAAGAAGTATTTTCTCTTTTCCTCTCTATTCCCATGCCAGCAGGTAAAGGTAGCATTGGTAAAGACACTCTACTGTTGAGAGAACTTATATGGCAGATGACTGAAACAGCCTTTTCCAAACTATCGTCACTTGGCTTTATCACAGACAATCACATTGCTTACCTTAGCGTCAATTGTTCATATGTGGATGAACAGTGACTTCAGGGTAGTTATGTTGGTGTGTCAGCACAGGCATGGGTTCACTTCATGTCATCTCCCTGACCTCAGATTCACACATCAGATTCTTGTGATCTTTCTCTCCTGCCCAGAGTTATAAGTTGGTTGTTGTGTCTGTCTTCTGTAATTCACGGACATACTGTGAAGATTTTATCATATATCGAACCTTTAAAAGTGAAGCCAATACTATTGAAGTTCATAAAATACCAAGAAAAAGGAAATAGGAAAGCAAACAGCAGTTCATATGGGAAACAGATAAATACAGTCTGTGTACAATTTTTGCATGACTGCTTCTGTTATCTGAGCCTGATTTTGTTTAAAAGTAGTTCAAGTGTCCCTCACTCAGGTAAGAATGAAAAAAACCTCTGTCTCTGCACTGTATTCCAGTTAGAAGACTCTAGAGGTGGAAAATGAGTAAGAAATATTTATGTGATGCTATTTCCTGTATCCCTGAAGTGGGTTAAAAGGCCAAGTTAATGTCTTGAGCTGCTTCGGATAAAATGCATTTTAAAAGTAGTAAGAATTGAAGGGATAAACTGTTGTGCCTCTAGACATCTTCTCAGTGTCCTTTGAGTATTTTAGTTGTTTGAAGTCTTCTTTCAAGTGAATTTGATAACGTAGAAAAATGTGCAGAACTAGTTATAGGACCACAATAAATTGTTACTATGTGAGAATCAAGAGGAGGATTTTTCACTTCTCATGCCATAAAAAACATTAAAATCTACTAGGAAAAAGAACTATGTGTGTTTTTATTCTGTTCTTACAAAGAGAACCATCATGCCCTACTCAGTTTAAACAAGGACCATTCTTTCTAATGCAAGAACTTGTGTATGAACTCAAGCTGATGCATCCTGAAAAGGACAGGCTGATGTGTGCAGCTTTTCATTGCAGTTATGCAAGTTTAAGATCTAAACCAGCAATTCTCCAGAAAATCATAGTGTTAAATCTTAAAACTACAGTGTTACTCAATAACTTGCAGACCTCTTTTTCTTTTCCATAATATTTATGTTGCCTTCTTGCCACCATCTCATCCAAGGAAATTCTGAAGCTTAATAAGCCTTGTTTTATGTTGTTAAATGTGGTATATTTATGATGTTCCATTCCCCAAAATACTTGTTGTATTGTAAGTGTTAATGATGGGATTGTCCTTTCATATAAATATAAATATAGTACAGTCTGCTGACCTTCACTGCTGAAAAAGCTCTATTTGATACAGTGTGGTTATGGAACAGAGTGCAAATGAAGCCCCCCTTTCCTTCTTGGTGACTGAGATGGATGTTCTTATATTTTGTTCACCCTATTAATTACACAGCATAAAGCAAGCGTGTGGAAAGAGAACTTTCATTTGACCAATCAGTATAGTTGGAAGTGGGCAAACTGTTGTGTACATAAGTTTTTTGTGTATTTTATGGTCAGAGTATAGCTTTCCTCCTGTAACCCAATGTATTGCGGAAGCTGCACCAACTTTTAAAGAATGCAAGAGTGTGGCTGTGTTTTTTCTTTATAATCAGGAAAGAGGGAATTATTTGGGATTTTTTTTTTCCTTTGTCTATGTTGCTTGTATTGCTGAGGGCTTTGAAAAGGTAGGGTTTTCTGCCTGCATTTGCATAATACCTAAATTTACATTCAAGAGCAGATGTGGTAATAGAAAATGCCCTGAGGAAGAGCTTCCTGACTTGCACTGTCCTACTCTGAAAATTCAGAAGGAAAATTGATAAGATGTATGAATCCAGGGAAGCAATTAGTTCTTTAATTTTGGGACAGTTTACTTCTACATGAAGCATCTTGGAACATACACTGTAATGTGTTAATTGCTGGGAAGAAAGGGTACTGCTTTGTAGTTGGAGGGAAAGAGGATGGCATATACTTGTGGATATGGTGTCTTCATTAGAACTAGGCCAGCAACCTATGTATTTATCAAATAGTGGGGGTTTAAATTCATGATTGGTGTTGCATGCAAACCTGAAAGATGCAGAAAATAAGATGTAATTGCTGCAGTTGCTTATAGGTACTTGTGTCCATATAGTCTTTGGAAACTGTATGGTTTCTTCAAAGGGGCCGTAACACTTCAGTCTTTTCTGTAAAATGACGCACTTCAGTTGACTAGCTTACATCAAAATGTGACTTTATTGTCCTTTGATACTTCTATTTTAAGTCTGTGCAACATATGTTACTGCTAATTGTTGGATGACACTAATTCACAGTATTTGAAACACAGATCATGTAAGAAATATTTCCCAAGTAGAGTAGGTGTATGCTACACAAAGAGTAATCACTCAAGAAACAGGCTGGTTGCTTCATCTGTTGAATATTTTGCATTGAAAACTTTGTGGTTTTCAAACCGCAGTGTTCAGTGGTATTGGCAACATTCAAAAACTAATATTGCTTATGGGAGGAGTCGAAAAGATTTCTGTACAAGATGTTGGCAACTGAGGCTGTCAAGATTTGCTTTCCAGACTTAGTAAGCAAATTCATATTAATTGGAATATAATATTCTGTCTTCCATCACTTAGTATGTTACCAAAGAGTTAAGGGCAAATCCAGTGATTCCCGCTTTGTTACTATACAATAAAGCAAATATGGGCACTTCTTACTTTATGGAGTCTAGCTGCATCCAAAAAAAGCATTTGAGCGTGTTAGTGTTTCCTATACCATGCTGCATAGGGAGGGAATCTGTTGAACATCCTTCTGCTGTTCAGCTAGTGAGAGTTTTGTGGAAAAAAGATCTAAGCTACATCCTCATGCAAAGTGGCCTTCTCTAAGTAGAACATGTTTCTATATAGCTATTTGACAGCATTTATAGTCTACCTAAAGATTTGTATCATTTAAGCTGTTTCTTTGGAGAGGATGAGTTTATGAGTAAGTAAACAAAGGCTTTGGATCTATTTTGAAATCTTTCTTATAAACACATGGTCTTTTATGTCTTTAAGATTCTTTGAAGCATAAGTCAGGACCTTAAAACAAGAAATGAAAATATTTTTATTAGCTGGGAGTGGTCTCAGTTCAGAATTGGAGTAGGTTTTCTTGGCTGTGATACTGATAAATTCTGCTTGTGTATGCATAAAAGATGTATATGTGTAAGTGTATTGCATATAGTAAATGAATTTCTGTTTTAAAACATAACTAAATCCTTTAAAAGCCATCTATCTGCATCATTCATGAATGAAAAAAAATCCCAGAAAACAGAGTAATATTAAGAAGTCTGGTTTAGGTTATCTGTGTCACAGTCACTGAGCTCATGTCCTTTCCCGTTCCTTTTTGTTAATCATTCCCTCATGAGCTCCAGTCATCCGTTTGGTTCTAGGAGGGATCGGTCATTTTTTCCTGAGTTTATATATGCTGGATCTGTAAACTGTGACTTTTTTAAGATGCCTGTCTCTTGCATCCAGATTTTTGATACTATGTTTCTTGTAGAAGACAGAGGATTACTAACCCCTGACTGCAGAATCTTTCTTAGGCATAGCATTGTCTGTTAAGAAGAAGGAAAAAAAATCTTGGGGAATGTCTTTTTAAAACTGTGATCATACCTTACAAGTCTGCTGTCTCTTTTCTGGATTGGAGAGGTCACGACAGCTTCCCTTTACAGCCCTCTTCTTCTGTGTTAGTCTGTTGGGATTTTTTACAACCATCACCCATCATCCTGTTTTCTATTTTATTTCAGTTTTCCTGCAGAGGAGCTTCTCGGCTCCAGGCTGTGCTTTCTGATTTCCTCTTCTTCTTGGAACAGTGCCTTTCGCAAATCCACGTTGTGCTTTTCTGGAGATAGAGCAGGGGTTTACTGAACCCCACAGCTTCCTTGGCGCTCCTTCACCTGTGTTTGAATATTTCTGTTTAGTAAGCCATTTTGGTGATCTTGTGAGCAGACTACAGCATTAGAGCGTAAGAGGCTGTAAGCTAGATCAGTAGAGACAGCTACACAGGCTGATTTCAGTAATCCATCTAAATTTACAGAAGCTTTACCTTTTAGGGGATTATATGCACTGTTCCTAAAACTGATCTGGTTTGGTGTTTTTCAGTTATGCTGGTACTTGTAGTAGCAGTCAGTCTGGTTGCATTTCT
Organism: Agapornis roseicollis; assembly: GCA_002631895.1. Lineage (NCBI taxonomy): Eukaryota > Metazoa > Chordata > Aves > Psittaciformes > Psittacidae > Agapornis > Agapornis roseicollis. Next base: position 15,187 of record NDXB01012577.1, on the reverse strand, counting down.
CATTAACGTTGAGTCACATATTTTAAGAACAGCTCTTTGTTTAGAATTTCCTAAGATTTTGCACTTTCCAAAGAAAGCGTGAGGTAGGTGAATTATTTTCTAATTTGATTATGTAGCTGCAGACCTCAGATAAATTTGTCAGATAAACTGTACGTGTTACGAGGATGCTGTATTTTTATTATGTAATCATGAAGTTGCTATTAATGCTTGTTAGGAAAAGGTATTTTTAAAGAGTTGATGTCTGTAGAATTTACATTCAAATAAATACATGAAAAACACTGGAGGTGGAGTTTGGCAAAATATAAAATTCACTGAAGAAGTGGTACCATTTTAATTTTTCTAGGTAAATTTTTCACAAAATGCATCCCTTTTCTTCATTTTTTTTTGACACCTCCACTCTCTTCCCCTCTCCCCAATATTATAACACATGCATTTCAACTTTTTTTGGATCCTTATAATTTGTGAACGCTTGCACAATTCACACTTCCCACACTTGTCAATCTTCAGTAAAAACGCCTTCATAAGGTAGATATTACACAATTTAAAACATAAAATCCCCTTTACAATTATTTGTTATAGCTGTCTTCAGCAGTAGAATATTTCTAATATATTCTGATTTCTCATCTCGAGGCTGTAGCAGTAGCAGAATCCCCAAGACCAGACCTTAGCATGGATGGCTGGCACCAGGGGAAGTGGGGAAGAGGAAGATGTCCGAGGAGCACGTGGAGTTGTAGGAGATGGCAGTGTTTTTTTCAGTTAGTTGATGGAGTGCTTCTTTTTCTGCTCTTGGAAGGACCCAGAATTCACAGTAAATAAAATGATGGTAGGGAAGGCAGTGAACTGAGAGCAACATAACTAATACTAAAACCAGAAAAAAGCCAATCTTGCCTTTTTCCCATATTTTGCTAAATATGTGCTTTGTTCCTGTTTCTTCACATAATGAAAAGGAGGTGAACCGTATCTGGAAAAGTCTCTCTTGCCTAAAAAATGAGTTTTTAAATATTCAGGTTGGCAACCCTTGAATTCACTGTAGTAGATAGAAAACATCTTCACTGGTGTTGGTGAAGTGAGCTCTTTTTTCTGCTACAGCCTGGACCTTTTCTTGTGCTCCCTAGAAATGTGACACTCATTCTAATGACGTGAGTAAGTGAACTAATCTCTTTAATCAACTACTCGGATGAAATCCTGCCTACTTAGGACCTTTGGGAGAATAGTATGTGGTGCAGCCTGTTTGTGAACATGCAAAAAGATGTGGTTTATAATGCTTTTCGTCATTAAAATCCATAACAGTGAATGCAGGTGGTGTTACCCAACTCCCTCCTTCTGTCATAAGCGGCTGAGCAGGGTATGTTTTTAGTAACAATGGTAGCATTTTTAACCAGCATTGTGGGAATTCAGACTGTAGATCAGTTTTCCCTTCCAGACTTAATGACAGTTAAATGCACTTCCCTAAAATCTTAGTGGTGTCTTACCATAGCTGCAGGGTATGTGCTTCTTTTTCTTTTTTTTTTTTTTTCCCTTTGTGTGCACCCCCTTCCTTTAAATATAGTCCCATACCATCTTACCTCCCTTTCTCCACTAATTCAGCCTACTCCCTTTCTCCACTACTTCAGGTATATAAAAAGGGATTTTCAGAACCAGGTTTCATTTGTATCTCTAGAATCTTCCAGCATTCACTGCTGCAAGAGAACTGCCGTGAGGGTTCTCAGAGAGCTTAAAGGCAGTCTTGAAGCTGAAAGAGAAGTATGCCTATTATAAGAATAGCTCAAATATTGCAAGGAAGCTCTGAAATCATTTTATCTTCTAGAGTTCCTAGCACCTGTGATGCAAAACTGAAGGCTAGGCATCAAAACTGCCTCTAAGAAAGGCACTGTCTGGAAACTGTCTATTGCCTCTGCTAAGCCATGTTCCAGCTAGAAAGTTAGCTTATATTGTGCTACATGACATACACCATGGTTTGGGAATACTAGTCTGTAATTAAGCTTTAATGTTTTACTGAAGCAAAGACTTTCTAGCCACTCAAGGATATTTCAGTTCTGCCACAAATTAGTATTGTAACTTCTAATGAATGGCCGTGCATTTACTGAATATGTGAAATTAGGGTGGTAGCCTTCCATGAGTTACATGAGAAAGATATTATTGGCAGTGTTACTGAATTTCAGGTCTAGGAGCTATGTCCAGTTAGCAGCGTGATGGTAAATTTTCTCTTTATGAGGGATGCTTCCTGGGTACTAATTTTTTACCACATTTTGAAAAAGTGGCTGGAAATCTCTCATGGAAATAGAATGAAAAATATTATTATAAAAACAAGGACTTGCTTTTTGCGGAAATATTGTGTGTTTGAAGGGCTCTCTATAAATATGCACTATGTCAAGTGCTATAGTTTCTGTCAATTTTTAAATGCATGGTATTGGTCATAGCTGGTATGCATTTTCAATAGGAAAGAAAGTTATCTTTGTTATCTATTGTAACAGGTTCATCTTTTTAGTCTTCCAAAGCATCACTTTAAAAATCAATAATTTATATAAAGAATAGATAATTTGAAATTTTGTGGTCATATTTTGCAAGGGAAGAGTTGCTAATAGTCCTCCAAGTTAATAGCTGGGGTTAGTGTGTATTTTTTAATGGGATAGATTTATTTTCATTAGAGCCAAAGTTCAGTCTTGCTTAGACTGTGAATTCCATAAGGGAATAGTAAGGAATTAAGAAGGAAACATGATGAAATGTTGGTCTTTGCATCCAAAAGAGGATTTAAGTCATGAACTCCTGAACTTGCGAACCTCAATTACTTATCCTGGGTGCAGGAAATCTGCTTTACTTTAATGTTTTTATTAATATGACTTGGAATGAACTCAAGCATTCTTTTCTCTTAAAACCTGTTTAAAGAAAATAATTCCAGATTAAGAAATACTAGATCTTTTAATTTTTAATCCACTTTTTTTTTTCTTTTACATACTTTCTAACAGCAAAAAAAATGTTCGCACAGAGGATTGGTTGTTGTTTTACAGGGTACAACGAACCTTGACAGCAGTATGCTGAGAGCTGATGGCTAAATATATTAGAATGTTACCTAATAAATAAGATATTTGAGCTACCTGTTCTACGTTGCTTCTCCTTAGAGCACCTGGAAGACTCAGTGCAGGGGTTAGCCAGTGGGTTGCATTAACCCATCTTCTGCAGATGTAGCAAACCATCCAAACACACCACCAATTTTTAACAGATTTCCTACAAAGCTGGAAATCTTTCCTTCCAGAAGTAGGGTTTTCCTTTACTTTCTTTCTAAGGTATCTTCTCTTCCACCAAAAACTGTGGAAAGATCACGGTCATGTTTTATGTGCCTAGATGTCTTTCTGTTAACTGGTTTTGAGCACCAGGACTGTTTTTGTGTACTGTGCCATATTTGCCTGTATTGTTTGTAGCATGGGAAATTTCTGTGAAGAGTGAAGTGTAGGAAAAGCAGGGCAGGTATGTTCATGCAGCTGCAGATTAGTACCCATGTTAAATAATTTATTTATAAGTCTTGGGGTTTAGTGCTTTTTAGTAAAATGTGAAGTCACATGAGGATGGAAGAAAGCAAATGGAAATGAGTGCTGGAGCAACATACTTCAGTATCACTGAAAGTTAACTCCTGACCCAGCAAAGCACTCATTTTTCAAATCTTGTTTTTCAAAGGATAAGTTAAACTGTTGTAAAAGCCAAAGGTATTTTTGGTGTTCTGTAGCTCCAGGTCTGCTTTAAGTTAAGGTTGCTTAACTTGTCATTCTGAATGCTTGTGTAGTGTTTCATTAAATGTTTTAGAATTCATAAGGCATGCGCTTGCTTTACAGAGCTGTGGAAGTCTCTGTAGGAAAATAAGTGAAGAGAGAAGGGGAAACAAAGTGGTCAGATCTTGGGATCTGACCTGACGTGACCGATCGGTAGTCCCATGTTGTCAATTAGGTTGCAATTAGGGTTTGCAAGGTGAACTATGGGGTTTATTCTATGGACTGGGAATCTCAAGCTTTTGTGTCTAGGATATCAAAGAACTCTTAAGGTTGGATTCTTTGTTTCATAATATTAATGCAGTAGATTGCCTGTATTTTAGCAAATACCACTGGTCTGAAAGCTATTTTTGTCAAATGTTGGAAATGTGTTTTAACAATTCCCAAAGATTGCTTTAGAAAAGGTTTATCTAGGCTGTCGTAACTCACATGTCAGTTAACGACATCCTTGAAGTCTTTCTTTAATCATTTTTGCATGAAGAACTTAACTTTCATGAACAGAAATAAGTAAAATTGTTCTCATCTGAAAAGTCAAATGAACATAAGCATGAGAAACACCTCCCTGAGAGGCAGCACATCCAGAAGAATGCCACTTTGCTGCTGTTAATAGTCAAGACAGCAATAAGCTCTTCCAAACTCATTTTCCTCATTTTCACATTAGTAAATTTGTTGGTAACACTATCTCACTTTAAAGCAGAAGCAAAACTCTCAGGTCATTTGTAACTGGTTTGAGCACAGAACAAGTGTTAACTTAAAATACATAGACTGTTGTTTATGTTTTCCTGGTTGATCTCCACAAGGGCACCCGGTTTGTTTATTGGAATAAGCAGGCTGTGCCCTGCAGGCCTGCTGGTGTATTCACTCTTGGCTACCCTTTGAGTAGAAAGCTCCTTACAAGCTCTCTAAATCACTCTGTTTCTGGCAGTTTGTTCCTCAGGCATTGTCTTTTCTGGAGGAATCATTGTCATGAACCAGGGCTGAGTTAGGTCTAGTTCTTCTCTTGACTTTTTGAAGGCTGAATTGTAGTTCTGAGGTTTCTCACAGCACTCACCACCAATATGTATGTGGATTTCACAAGTACCAATGTGCATAACACCTAATTGTTAGGAGATTTTGGTAGCATGGGTACCTAGAAACCAGGGAGAGAGGAGATGTCTAGGTGAGGGCACTTAAGACTTGTTTCCATGCTTTTGATAAGCTCTTTGAATTTTATGTTACACTTTCTGTACTGAGCACATGATACCCATATATTAATGGCATGGATGCCAAATCCAGCATCTGGAAAACAACAACAAAAAAAAAAAAAAAGGGAAGGCAAATGCTTGAGTTAAATTACTTGCTGAAAGTCACAGTGAAGTCAGATTGTCTTTGAGCACAATGAAGTCCCATGAAACTAAAAGAGAATGGGTTTTTTTTTATGTTCATTTTCTTTTTAAGAAATATTCAGTTGCTTTAATGACTTCTGCAGTTTGTGAACTCATTCACTACAGCTTTGCAGGAGAAGAGTCAAGAGTCCTAGAAATAAATATTCCTTCCACTCTTAACACTCATTTATTTCCCTGAGAAAGTCAGTTTTGTGCTTAGCATGAGGAAGGAATCCTACAGGGGAAACCAGTTGCATTGTCATCTAATTGGAGGTTGCATCATGAAACAGATTTCACGAGGGATGATGGTACAGAGGGAATTAAAGTTGCAAAGGTATGCTTAGTTTAGACGATAAACTTAGCTTCTGCATCTTATTAGTTCTTGTGTGTGGCTTTCTGGATGTTTTCTTGTTGATGGTGTTGAGATGTTTGTTTTTAAAATAAGCTTATGAGACATGCTAGATTATCTTACATCAGCTTGACATGAGCCATCAGAAAAGTTCTGAATCTACTGGCATGCTATCTTCCATATAGATCAGCAGTTGGGGGTGCGGAGAAGACAGTTGGTGTTAGTCTTACAGGAGTGCCAAGTTGCAGCAATCTGGGCATCTGCTAAGGTAGACGGCAATGAGCACAGGCATGTGATTCCTCCCGTTGTCACGTCTTCCTCTGCTCCTTTCCCAGTTTAACCATATTTCAGTCTTATTTCTCCCCCATCCTGATCTCAAGCACAGTCATATCAGCATGACCAAAATGCATTGTTTCCACTTCTCTAACCTCCTTTGTTATTGCAATATCTGTGGATGCCTCAGACTAATTCATTCACACAGGACTTCTCTGAGATGATGTTCAGTGCTTATCAAGATACTCCTCAGTCTCAGGCCTGTCGTTTGTCAGATTCATTTACTCTTATTTTTTCGTTAGTCTCAGTCTCCTTTCAGAAATACTTTGCCTTTTTTCTGTAAGCAAGTTCTCATGTGGCAGACTTCACACCTTGCCCTCCACAGTTACCAGGTCTAGGTTCCCTCTATGCTCTTCAACTAAAGTCCCAGTAACTTCTCTTATAGCAGACCCTTCTCTTCTGCATTTTGATAATGCTACTCTAACTCCATGATGCTTGACTTGTGTGGGAGTCACTAGGAGCACATACGTGTTCTAGACTTTCCTGGTACCAAATCATGGGCAGTTGCCATTTTGGAAATAAAGAATTTCTTGTGGGTTGAAGCATTCCAGATAGGGAAAGAAAGCATGTACCAAGTAGGTACAGCATTATTCTCTTCCTTGACTACACTTCAAAAAGGAAAGGCGTGGAAAATTGATGTAATTTTGGCAGATTCTCACCTGCATAGCAGATGGGTTCTATTATCTTAAAATTTACATTGCCCTTCAAACTTCCAAATCTTGACTGAAGCGCATGGATGCCTGGGCTTTGTTATGTGATGTTTGTGAACTATTTTTAGTTTAGTTTTGTTTGTTTTAAGAAGATATCACCAGAAAGTGTATTTTTTTCTCTGCTCACCAAAATAACCTGTTTTGGCTAAATTTTCCAAAAAGTTCAGTCTGACATGATTCCCAGCATGGAAAATTTTTGCAAAACAGCTAACATTCAATAAAGTCACAAAGCAGATGAAAAAGGGCACTTATAATGGAAGTTGTTAGACAGTTTTCTTAATAGGCAAGTTTGGAAGCGCTGTTGTTCATCCATTTAGAAGCCTTTTTTACTTTGAGGTGCTCAGATGTTTTCTGCCTCAAAGGCTGGATTTTACTTGAAACAAATCTGATTCCACAGCACAAAGGTATTCTGTATAAGAATAAAAGTATAAGGTATAAAAAACTGTTGCGATATAGCTGCTGTAACTTTGACTCTAAATGTGAAACAAATGTCTTATCTGTCCCTCAGAATTCAAGGCTTCAAACGAATTAATCCATGTTTGCACTGTTAACAAGTTGGAAAAAAGGAGTTGGGATTTCCGACAGGTTCAGTGTCAGTTAATACACTGGTAGAGAAAGCTGCAGTGTAAAGAACACCCCCTCTCCTCTGGAGTGCACAGTGCCATTTTACAGTCGACTGTAGAAGGAAGAGTTTTGTGGAAATGTTGCCAGCCGCTTTCTTGTTGTGGAAGGAAGTCTTCAGTTTTGTAAACATACACTTCGTCCTATGAGCTAACATTCTTGTAGTCAATTAAAGGATAATTATTTAAACCACTGTTTACTGTTGTCTTTTAGTTTGGGCAAGTATATTGCTGCTCTTCAGTTTATGACACTGATACACCTTTTTTTAAAAGTCACGGGATGTACATAAGGTTGATTTATTTATTTTCAACGAAGGCACAAGTACGATCTTTCAGGTTTTTTAATCATACGCAAACGCATAAATGGAACAATAAATACTTTTCTGTAAAACTTAGGTAGTCATTGATGATAGCTACTGAATCACAGTTCTGTTGCTTATGCAGCAGTATAGGATGTGTAATGCGTTTGTCCATTTGTTTATTTTTTGAAAAAGCCTCAGCATTGGTACAGTTTTATTGACAAGTTAGGAATGTAAAAAAGTTTAGAGGCTACTTTTGAATGTCTGCTATTCAGACATTTAAAAAACTACTGAATTGTTTTTTATAGTTTGGTGATGGGTGTGTTTCATGCAGTACTGCTAGGAAGTCTGGATTAAAAAAGAGAGATGGTATTTGGGTTGGGATGTAAGCTGTAACTTCTCAGTGATGCTGACAGCCTGCATATCTTGCTTAGTCTAGGAAACACAGTCTGAGCTGTTTTAAGCCAGGAAAGTTAGTGGATAACCAAGTACACAACTTCCTGTCTGCAGGGAAATTGGGTCTTGGAAAATTTCAGGTGTGTGTCATTTTTTTAAAGTAATCATCATAATTATAAACTTGAACCTGAGCTTACGTCTGTGAAAGCAAAAGAAAGATGAGGTTTGTTGTTGGAGCAATGCAGATTAGATATATGATGATGGGTTTTCTTGATTAACAGTTGAAAAGCTCCATTCTGTTGGTATATTCCATATACTATCATGAAATTTGAGTATGCTATGCAAAGACATTTGATTTGCCACGGTTGGATGTAGGATAAAATAACCTATACCTTAAAATGATAAAAATACTGGGTTAAGAGACCTTTCAGATAGAGATTTCCCTGATAAAGAGGTAGATTTAAGCTTTGTCTGACAGACATGTATTGAGCTTGGTTTTGAAAGTTCTCCAGTGTTAAAGATTTTGTGATCTGAATTAATCTGTTGCAGTGCTTATTTGATTCTCATAATTAAACCTTTTCCTGATATCAAGCTGAACTCTCTCTAGCAACATATTAAGCTGAGTAATTCCTGTTCTCTCCAACTGAACTGATGAGTATCTTCTTTGCAATAATCTCCTGCATCTTAAAAAGCATTTCATATTTTTCAGGTTTATCTCTTGTGTGTTAAACACAATTCAATTCTTTCAGTCCTCTTCACAGGCAAGGGTTTTTTAGACCACAGCTTTTTGGACACTGTACTCCAGTATTGATTTTGAGTTCTTTTTAGTAATTCCTGTAAAGTGTGTTAGAAGGATCTACCCAATACTGGTATTTTCTCCTTTCTGTTGGAAATCTGTATTCAACAATCAGGATTTAAACATTGTAGTAACAGGTGAGGTAGTGACCAATGAATAGCACAACTGTTTCAGTATTACCTATATCATCCAAATGCTATGTAAACTGTGGTTTGACCTCTTGACATTGTGGCTTTTTATTTTTGACTTAGATGTTAAGAGAAAATGTAAGCGTGCTGGTCACAACTTAATGCAGGATAGAAACTGAAAGCGTCTGTCCACCTGAACAGTGTTTATTGGAATGGCCTCTTAGTTCACAGTGGGCTTGAATTACTTCACATTATCAAGCTTACAGAAAACACTTTATGATTGATTAAGGAATTTCTAGGAGGAAAAAACTCAAACCCCATCTGTAATATAGATCCTTATCTGTGTTGACATATCTAGTAAGTTTCAAAAGACAGCAAGACTGTTCATTTGCTTACTTTATATTCTTCATATTTATTTAGTATTAATTTGGTTTCAGTATTCATGGGGAACTGCCTTCCTTTTTTCAGTTATACTTAGTGCATGATCGGAGTTGAGGCGTGTAATTTTTGTCTTTTAAGGAAGTATTCATGAGTATGTGGAAGATTTGGTTAGAGACAAGATAGAAATGCCTAGTATGCTGTTGTTTGTGGTTTATTGGCTTACTCTAGGTACCCAGCTGGTGTGTGCTTCTTGCATGCTCATTAACACATTTCTTGCTGTTGCAGGAACCTCAGCCACTGGCGGTGCCCTTGACCTTGCTGTTCTTCTGGGAACGACTTAGAGTTGACTATTGCTCTTTTCTGACATGCTCACATGGATCAGTGTGTTGTGTTTATGGCCTGTGGAGCAGAGCACACACTACTAGTGTACTCTGGACTCTACTGAACTGGTTGCCTGTTGAACTTACCTGTGATTGCATGAGCTGGTAACTTTGTTCATGTCTTGAAGTCCTCTGGTTCTTGAGACAGCATCAAATTCTGTCTAACGTTCCATCATGAATTATCCCTGCCAGTGGTTTTATCTGGATTTTTGTTTTCTGTTTGAGCTGTGCCTATTTATTTATTTTTTTTCCTCCCTTAGGGGACACTTCTTTCTTCACCTACTAAATCTTATACATTTGCTTGTTCAGAGCATTTTTGATAAATCACCAGTTCATGCCAGCAGAGAGAAGAAAAAAAACCCCAACACTTAATACAAATCTGAAACTTTTAGTGTTGTGTTCATCTTATAACTGAAATGGAAATGGTCCACAACATTCAGGCACAATCAAGATGTAAGTTGTCTTCTGTAACCCTTTGTGGATGGAGTTCCATGAAACAACACTCAGGAGCCTATACTTAGCTGCTGCCTGAAACTTCTTAGGAAATCAAAATTTTTCCCTTCTTCATATTCCCTGAAAACTTTTTTTTTTTTCTGTCTAACTGTGATGCAGGGCACTGAAATATCATTCAGAAGTCCCGAGTCTGCTTTAGATACCTACTTAGGACCATCCTACATTTTTATGGTCTATAGTAGAGCCAGATCTTGAGATTCTGAGTATCAGAAATGGACACATATATGTATTGTAGCTTTAGGTGTTTTATGAGAAAGATTATGCATACTTGTCTTCTGACTGATGCCTTCAGCCATATGTTAATAGATCATTAACCCTGTAGGTCCACATGTATGTAGTGCTCTAATCTTACACACTGTGAAACAATAAATGGGTGTTCTTACTGCAAATGGGTTAGTGCTCTTGTTGCATAACTCTAATACATTGCTCAGAAATATAACCTTCTTTAAAGTTTTGTGGGTTTTTTCTTCTTTCCTGCAATGTCACCCACTTTCAAAATGAATACTGATTCTAACTTAAAAAAAAAAACTTTAATGTTTGTGTTCCCAAATGTAGTATGAATTGTACTTTCTAGTAAGATGTATTGTGTGATTGTATATAAGACACTGTAGCACTCTGGGTTTAGACTGAAATCAGTTAAAAAGGAAAGTCAAATCCAGAATAGGCTGTTCTTAGTTGTACCTTTGAAATTTATTTCAGCTCAGACTGTTTACAATGTTAGTATCTGTCTTGAAGGAGGTAGCATAACTTTGAACAGCTTCTGTCCTTGCTGTAATTCATTTGGAAGATCATGTGGCTTTAGAAGAGATTTTTTTTTGTTGTTCTCTTCTTTTAATTTGGGGAAAAACACTAAACATGTTTTTGACTGTTTTTAAAAGAAGCTATAATTATGTCAAAAATACCACAATGAGGAAAAACTGAGTATGTATAATAGGTTTTTAATGGATTCAGCATATGGTAAAAAGGGAGCCTGAAAAGATTTATACAACGACATACTAAATTAGTACAGAAACATGCAGAACTCCTTAAAATGGATAACACTAAAAGTCTTTTCTAGTTATTTTTCCAAACCACAATGAATAACTTGGTGAAAAATATATTTTGTTTGAACCAAACTCTGAAGTGAAATAAGTATGCCAGCACTCTAGAGAGTTAGTTCCTCAGCAAGCCTTGTAATATGGACTTGATAATCAGCATGTAACTTACCTGTTCTTACAACTGTTTAAATTTAAAATCCATTGAGTTAAAGAAATCAGAAATATCAAAGCATGTATGGCAAAATATACTGTCATGTTTTTATTATTAGAAAAGAGCTGTTTGTCTGCATTATTCCCTTATTCTAAGAGGGAATTAGAATTGAGAATCGGTTTGAAGTATATCCCAGTTTTCCTTTTGAAATGCAGGGTTATTGTGTTACATATTTAAAATCTAAGAAATTACTAATAAAAACTAGGAATAAAGAGATCAAACTGTGTTAGAGTAAGAAATCCTAATTTTAGTTTCTAAGATACTTTGCTTTTAAGGATAAATGAGTTCAAACTCTTTAAGATGCATTATTAAAAGGCAGGGAGGTCTCCATAAACATTTTGCTACAACATCACAATCTAATATTCTTGAGTAGTTCTTTTAGTATCCAAACAAGACTTAATCTTCCAAATGTATTGATGTCAAGTTGTATTTGATATTAAAGAAGTAATAGCAAACTGTCTAGGAAAGGAAGATCTTGAAATTTAAATACAGTGGAATTTCAACTAAAGACCACATATGGCAGATGGTTGAACCCATGCTTCAGCAAGACAGAAAAGAAATTGGTAAAATATTGCTTAGATATCTGTCTCAAGAAAAACTACAATAAATACATAAAATTAACAGAATAGGGTTTACATAATTTGGAATGAAATAATTAATTAAAGTTATTCAAAGTATGCAATTTTAGGGATCTTTAAATATAACTGTCTCCACCATAGAACAACAGACTTTAGGAAGAAGTTGAAGTAGATGCCTCACAGCAGTAAATGTTTCAGCAATGCACATTTAATTTTCTTGTTCCTCCCCCCCCCCCCCCCCCCCC
>NDXB01012576.1:40808-159786 GCA_002631895.1 Agapornis roseicollis | reverse complement strand
CTACTAAAGAGAAGAAAAACTGACTGCAACTGCTGAACCCAGGACAAAACTGCACACATGAAATACAATTTACAGGGTAAATGTAATTTCAGAAGAATCCCATTGAAAAAGCAAGATTAAGAGAAAACAGGGATTTTTGCCCAAAAACTCTGTCTGCATCAATGTGGGTATCATGAAGGGGAACCAAGCTCTGCTGCCATTTATATGTTGCATGTAAAGCATCACTCCCTGAAGTCAGTTCAGTTGCTTTGCCTTCAGATTAAGATGAGAAAACTCTGACTCAGTAATGTGTTTGAACTGGGGATGGCACATTCAGTGAAGCTGAGATCTAATTGAGCCATAAAAACATTCTGAAATACTGAATTCAAATGAAAAATTTAGCAACTAAATAATGAAGTGGATCCATTCTTATGTAAATGAAGTTCTTAAAGGAATAAGCAGTTTTAATCCATGTATCTGTTCAGCAGGTGGTTCCCAGAGAAAGCCTCTTTAATTGCCTAATCCACTTTTCTGCCTTTGCTACCAATGTTTCTGCAACTCAAAAAAAACAGGTTTTTTTTCTTTGCTGAATTCAAAACCGAGGTCCATTCCTTCTACCTGGGGTGTGGAAAAGCAGGACACAAATATGGTCTCCATTCCAAAGATTTTTTATCCTCAACACAAAATAAAGGGGGAGTGGGTGGACACAACAAACATAGACCAAGTGGAATAGTGAGATCCTTTCCAAATCAGTTATGAGAAAAAGTTGCAGACTAGTGGAACAATTATCTAATTTAGGAATAGTACATCTTTCATAAATAGCACTTTCCACCCCCAGAGAGTTTTACAGGCCTCAAAGCACAGCAGAATAACACTTCCTGGGATGAGGAGGAAAGGACAAATTCTTGATTGATTCATAGACCTCCAGAAGTGGCTCCTTGGAAATGTGATGAGGACAACCCAGAGATAAACTGGATCCCAGTCACGACTTGAAACAGATGGAAACACTATGAAATAGCCAAATGTCTTGGCTGTCCCCTACAGTGTGCAGAAGTGCCCCTGAAGACACTGCCGGGGTGTTTGCTTTCAGTTCTTTCTCCTTTCAGCCTGCAGCAGGAAAACTCAGTCTTGGATGGAAAGCAACACAAAAGAGAAGAGATTCAGAAAAGCTCTTAGAAGTGAGGACCTGGAGCAGCAGACTAAGATTATTTTTTTCCTCCTTATTACTTATTATTATAGAATCATAGAATAGGTTGGCAAGNAAGAGAAGAGATTCAGAAAAGCTCTTAGAAGTGAGGACCTGGAGCAGCAGACTAAGATTATTTTTTTCCTCCTTATTACTTATTATTATAGAATCATAGAATAGTTAGGGTTGGCAAGGACCTTAAGATCATCCAGTTCCAACCCCCCTGCCATGGGCAGGGACACCTCACACTAAACCATGCCACCCAAGGCTTTGTCCAACCTAGCCTTGAACACCACCAGGGTTGGAGCATTCACAGCTTCCCTGGCCAACCCATTCCAGTGCCTCACCACCTTAACAGTAAAGAACTTCTTCCTTATATCCAGTCTGAACTTCCACTGTTCAAGTTTGAACCCATTGCCCCTTGTCCTAATACTACAGTACCTAATGAAGAGCCCCTCCCCAGCATTCTTATAGGTCCCCTTCAGATACTGGAAGCTGCTCTGAGGTCTCCGCGCAGCCTTCTCTTCTCCAGGCTGAACATCCCCAACTTTCTCAGCCTATCTTCACATGGGAGGTCCTCCAGTCCCCAGATTAGATTCCCTATACAATTGCCCTTAGAATGTCAGGGCAATTGCTATATGGATTTTGTGGAGAATTATGGGAACTGGAGGATGGGAAAGATAAGAACTGGAGGATGGGAAAGATAAGAACCAGAAATATGGAACCAAGAAAGTCTCCATAGACTATCCTTACTCTGAGTGCCATTCATGCTTGCTGTAAAACTTTCCCTGTTTCTTCAAATTGTGAAGACTGGAAGTTTTAACAGTCCCAGGCAGTTTGTGCAAATCTGGAGGAGCCTGAGACAGGCCCATTAATAATGAATCAAAGAGTCTGCACTGGACTCTTTCTATGGGGTGAATCACAGGGAGCAGGATCCCACACTAGCTTCTGTAATCCCATTGGTACTGACTGACTTGGAGCTTAAGCAGCAGTAGGGTACTTTCCACAACAGCTCAGCAATTAGCAGCAGTAGGGTAAGTATTCTAAACTGGGATTTCTACATGTTAGTGTGGGGCTGGGAGATTTTAAGCACCAGCTCTGATTTCTCCTGCTCACCTGGGCACATTAAACCTCTTGGAAAGCAGCCGCATAACTTCAGGAATGAGCTGGCACCATGCTTGCCTTTGGGATCAATGTGCTAATGCTCCCAGGCCATTTGTACCAACAGGTTGCCTTAATTCTCAGTTTGTGAGAGGCATGATTTTAAACATAATCATCTCCTCTGAATATTCACAGAGGGCATGGGGGTGACATGCTTTCAGCAACTGCAGCAGGAGCATCAACAAAAGGAGCAGTGCTGGAAAATCATTAGCAGAGAGTACTCTTAATTTTGTTCCTTGAGTACAGAGGCTTCTACACTGAGCAGGCTTCTGACACTTCCTCTATCTCCAGTCATTTATTGTAGCAGCAAATGTTTAAATTAGTTCAGTTAAAATAAAGGATGTGTGGAGCCCCCAGCTAAAGCAAAGCCAAATGATGAGAAGTTAGAGGTACAAAACACAGAGTGCATTTTTCCTCCTTATATTTCTTTTCTTGCTAATTCCTGCAGGAAATAGGAACAGAAGCTCTGAAAGGCCTTTTGAGTGTTTCTGGTCCAGTAAGGAACAGAAAGCAGCATGCAAGCCCCTTGCAAAAGCATCTGTCAGAGTTTTAGAGCAAGAAAGAACCAAGAAGCCCAATAATGTTGAGATGAGCAAAGAATGCATGAGGTTGCAGTGTGACCAAGACTTTCTATCTGATTTTGTAGTCAACGGGAGTCTATCAGCAGGACATCAGTAAATTTCTGAGGCAATCTTTTCTCCTTAGGCCTCCTGCAGTTACACCTATCCAGCTCCTGATGGACACATGATTTATTCTAATAGTGCTACACTGTATGTTGGAGATGAGTCAAATGCACAGCAAGAGATATTTCAGCTCAGATGAGAGGCACTAAAACACCTCAAAAGCAAAACTCCAGAAGTCCTCTGTGAAATTCACTCAGGTTGTAAAAGCAACATCCTCAGGTTGTAAAAGCGACATCCGTAGGCTATAAAAGCTACATCTTTTCTGGAATCCTGACTTCAGGTGACTTGGTTGAATTCTTTTGCTAGTGTTTGCTTTTTCCAGGATGTACATTTTAAGATGTACAAGCAGAATTAGCATAAGAGTGTGTGTGGAAAATACTGAACTTGATTACAGATCACTTAATGAAGAAGGAAGTATAGAGGAAGTATAGAGTTGTTAACTTGCCACAGAATGAAAGTTGAGAGGGAGCTTTTCCCCTTGTGTTTTCATTTCCAGTTTCCTCATTGAGATCAGAAAAGGAAGATGACTTACCGATTACCCTCTTCATCAGGGACTGTAGCAATAGGACAAGGGGTGATAGGTATAGATGTCAACAGGGGAAGTTCAGGTTATATATAAGGAAGAAGTTCTTCTCTGTGAAGGTGGTGAAGCACTGGAACAGGCTGCCCAAAGAAATGGTGAATCATAGAATCATAGAACAGTTAGGGTTGGAAAGGACCTTAAGATCATCCAGTACCAACCCCCTGCCATGGGCAGGGATGCCTCACACTAAACTATGTCACCCAAGGCCTTGTCTAACCTGGCCTTGAACACTACCAGTGATGGAGCATTCACAGCTTCCAATTCCAGTGCCTCACCACCCTCACAGGAAAGAATTTCTTCCTTAGATCCTATCTAAAACTCCCCAGTTTAAGTTTGAAACTATTACCCCTTGTCCTGTCACTACAGTCCCTAATGAAGAGTCCCTCCCCAGCAGCCCTGTAGGCCCCCTTCAGATACTGGAAGGCTGCTAGGAGGTCTCTATGCAGCCTTCTCTTCCCCAGGCTGAAGATCCCCAACTTTCTCAGCTTATCTTCATACGGGAGCTGCTCCAGTCCCCTGATCATCATCTGAAGGAATACTGGCTTTGATACAAGTTAAGATAAACCTTCTTTTTCCCCCTAGACTCATGAACTAGAAATCCTGCTCTCTTGCAAGTTCTAGTCAGATTACATCCATCCCTGGCAGTGTTCAAGGACAGGCTGGAAAGAGCCTTGGGTGACATGGTTGAGTATGAGGCATCCCTGCCCATGGCAATGGGTTTGGACCTGGATGATCTTAAGGTCTTTCCAACATTAACTATTCTATGATTCTACTGTCACAGGCAAAATAGACTTGAAACAGGGAAAATTAAAGTAGATTCTGGTAGTGAGAAACAAAGGCAAAAAGACTTTAACAACATCTTTGCCCCACCATAGGGTCTTTCCCAGGCCCAGCTTCATCCCTTTACTCCTGAATCCTCTCCCCACAAGGGTGCACACATATTTTCCTGGGAGGCAGTGGAGCTGTGTGTATGATGTTTTTTTGGTGGAATATGGGGATGAATGCATGATCATGACAAGGGAAATCCAGGGTGCTGCAGGAATGTCCAGGAGAGGCTGTGCTTTGCAGGGCATTTATTTTAAGTGTGCTTAGATTATGCTTCATTTAATTTCCACGTAATTCATGGACATCAGGTCAAATCTCCTGCTGTATCCACCTGGAGAAGTGTGGTTGATATTGAGAGACTGTTTAAGTAGCCATTGTGTCACTGTTGTTTTATCTACAGGACAAGTCTTGATTCCCTTCATGTAACACGGAGTCAAACACAGAGTCACAGCCTGGTCCCAACATCAGGAGCTCTGCAGCCCAACCTCCTTCTTCAATCTGGGACAATGCTGAAGTCAAACCAAGCCTGGGGCTTCTTCCACTTGGGTGCTGTGATGGGTTCATCTGGCCTCAGGGACATAGGAAATACACCCCTCGCTGTGGTGTGGGGCCTGCCCCGGGCTGCAGGGGGGTCTCTGCTCCCGCGGGGTCTCTGCAGGGCTGAGGCGATCCCAGCTCCAGGCCTACAGCACCTCCTGCCCTCCTCCTCCTCCGTCCCCCCTCGGGGTCCCGCTGCTGCTGCTCCCTCCTTGGCTTCTTCCTCCTCTTGCACCTCCTCTTTCACCGCCTTTGGTCCTGCCTGGAACCTGTTTTACCCCCGGTGCCCCCCGCTTGGCTGAGGGGCTCGGCTGGGTCCTGCGCTGGGGCAGCAGGAGCAGACACGGGACAGCCCAGCCCTCTCCACCCAGAGGCCGCCCTGCAGCACCATGGCCAGCGCCTGTTCGCGGACACCCCGTGCACCCAGTACCCTCCAGAGATGTCCCAGCACGATCGCACGGACGGCAGGGACCATTCTCTGCATTCACTGTCTTTCCAGAGGCTGCTTTGTACCTGTGAGATTATTTTGCCATCAATGAGAATTCCCAGTGGGCACAGTGATGCCAAGCTGGCTTCACAGAGAGAAGCTTCACCATCCTTCCATAGACAGGAAACCCAGTGATGGTCCCTGATCTAGTCACCCCACCAGCAAAACAATCTCTGTATCCAGAGGCAGCAGGATGTGAAGTCACATTTAATAAGCTCTCGGTCTCAACAACCCAAGACTGCTGCATTAGGAGCAGAGATGTGGAAGTTTTCTTCATGTTTCCTCTTGAAAGTGAGCATCCTTTTTCATGTCTATAATTCAATTAATGTTTTTCCATCACCTAGTTTCCTCTGTTCATCATTTTATCGTTTTAGAGACCTGTCAGTGGAATATAATGAAAATGTAAGCAAGCCAGTGTTGTGCAGGAGAGAAGTAAACTTTGAAGTTAAGTTAAAGATCACAGTTTGAGGTCTGGGTGCACTTCCAGTGGTAATTCACTTGGTAAATCAACCAGTTTGTCCTATCATCAAGCTGTCATTTCTAAGCAGTGCTGCACCAGGTTACTGCCAGACACTATTAAGCAAGTCATTATTATTTCAGCTTCATTAGCCATCAGGACACACCTCTCAACCCAAGTAAAGATGTTAATCAGCTTTGCCTTGAAGCACTATATTCAGCCTTTTGCTTCTGATATGTAGCTTCACGCAGCATTGCTAAGTATCAACTCAAACTATGGGGCATAAAGCAGAGCATTCTTAACCAGATCCTTCTTCATCTGACCATGGTGGCAAGTAGTGAAGATAAGCTTGGGACCAGGAGCTACAGATTCCATCAGGAAAAGAATAAAACCACAATCCTAGTTTCCTAGGTGAACATGATTATTAGTTCATTCCATCACCTCCTTCTTCCTCCTTTAGTTACCTTTGAAAACAGAATACAGTTTGGGTTAGAAGGGATCTTAAAGCTCATCTGGTTCTAACCCCCTGCCATGGGCAGAGACACCTTCTACTAGAGCAGGTTGCTTCAAGCGCTGTCCAACAAGCTTGAACACCTCCAGTTATGAGGCATCCACAGCTGCTCTGGGCAACCTGTTCCAGTGACTCATCATTCTCATAGTGAAGCATTTCTTCCTAATATCTAACCTAAATCTACCTTCTTCCAGTTCAAATCCATTCCCCCTCATCCTATCATTACATGCCCTTCTAAAAAGTACCTCTCTAGCTCTCTTGCAGGCCCCCTTTAGGCACTGGAAGCTGTCTAAGGTCTCCCTTTAGCCTTCTCTTGTTCCCAGCTGTCTCAGCCTGTCTTCACACGAAAGGTGCTCCAGCCCTCCTATCATCTTCATGGACTGCTCTGAACATGGTTGAACAGGTCCACATCCCTCTTGTGGTTTTGCCTCAGAGCTGAACACAGTTCTCCAGGTGGGGTCTCATGAGAGTGGAGTAAAGGGGCAGGATCACCTCCTTTGACCTGCTGATCACGCTTCTTTTGGTGCAGCCCAGGCATGGCTGGCTCCCTGGGCTGTGAGCCCACACTGACAGATCATGTGGAGCTTCTCATCAAGCAACACATGCTGTGTTGGTTCACATCCTGTGAAGACACTTAGATGCCCCTAATATTTGTCCCTTGGCCTTAGTTACCAAAGGATCAGACTTGGAAATTCACTCCCATTTTGCCAGAGGTAACCAAACCTGCTGGGCTTCAGGACCCAGGGAGTCTCCTCCTCTCTCAGCCCAATAGCTTTCAGGCTGCTGCAGTTATGTGTTCCCAGATCCAGCCTGTCGTCAGGTTGTGCATGGGTTCCCATAAACACACACACATTCACACACACTACTGAATCCATGTATACTTAGACACACAGACCAATGCAGACATACTGCTTTTACTGTTTAATGACATCCACATGAACAAACCAAGCACCCACAGAAACATGAGGGATATGGTTCAAACCTCTCCTCCCCTCTGGCTGATCAGGATTGAAGGCTGCTCTGGGAATCATAGAATCTTTAGGGTTGGAAAGGACCTTAAGATCATCCATTCCAAGAACCCTGCCATGGGCAGGGATGCCTCACACTAGACCATGTCCAACCCAGCCTTGAACACTGCCAGGGATGGAGCATTTACTACTTCTCTGGGCAGCCTGTTCCACAAAAAAGTAAAGAACTTCCTTATATCCAACCTGAACTTCCCCTGTTTAACTTTAAACTCACTACCTCTTGTCCTACTGCTATAGTCCCCAGTGAAGAGTCCCTCTCTGGCATCCCTGTAGCCCCCTTCAGATACTGGAAGGTTGCTCTGAGGTCTCCATGCAGCTTCTCTTCTCCAGGCTGAACAGCCCCAACTTTCTCAGCCTGACTTTATACGGGAGATGCTCTAGCCCTGATCATCCTCATGGCCTCCTCTGGACTTGCTCCAACAATTCCATGTTCATTTTCTGTTGGGGACAGCAAAACTGTACACAGTGCTCCAAGTAGGGTCTCACAAGAGCAGATGTGGGTCTTTCCAGCTGCTGCTCTGGGACCCCCATTCTGCACAATACCCAGCCCCTGACCATGGCTGTCACCAGTAGCTGGCACCCAGACCTCTTATTCCAGTCTCCAGCCAGCCTACTTTGCAGCTGACTAGCATTGACACATGCTTAGAATAAAGAGGGTAGTCAGAAACAGGATTTCATGAGGGTATAGGATATGCTGTAGTGATTAAGCACTGTCTATGCAGTGAGACGAATATATTCACAGGTAACATGGTAGCACATGTTCAGCTTGTTTTCCCTTTATTTGCCTGCTCTTGTTTCTCCCCAGTTGATTCCAATTCCATCCTTTCCCCACCTTGGGTTCTTCCTCTAAATATCCCATCATACATTTTGCACAGTTCTATAATCTCCTTAAAACCTTCCATCGTAAATTTTACACAATCCCCAAATTCTCTTCCTGTGATAAGTTCTGTACCTCTTTAAGGCAGTAAATTCTTCAGATGACATGGCTTTCTTGGGAAGGAATGCCAATGGCTGGCTCCTCCTAGTGCGTTCCACACCAGGATAATGTTCTGGTCCTTCTCCTCTGAAGGTCTGAGAGGCAGCTGGTTTCAGTACTCCCGTTTTCGTTGCATGGTTTTCACCATGTAGATAGGTGATGAATCTGTGCTTACTGTTTTCTGTTCTATCACTGCTCATCACAGACATACCCATCTCTGTCAGCCTTTAACACCTAACAGACTATTCTTAAGGGATTTCTGCATAGTTTCATCACCGTCTTTACCAAACTGCTTATATTTCATAAAGTTTGAAGAAAAAATTGGATTTTCTTTTCAAACATCAGCAAGCAGCTCCGGTTATTGCAGCACTACTCCAGCAGATGGCTGGCTTCTGTCAGGAATAGGACTCTCCCAAGGAAAGCACATCGTGCGGCGGCACGTTTGCAGAAAAGAGCTGAGATTGATTTCCTTCAGCTATTGATTAATACAGCAGCTCTCTTTCCACTTTGGATTCGTTAATGAAATTCGAAATGAAAACAACCCTGTGCAGTTCAAGGAGGGCAAATACGACAATGTAACTGGCTGGCATGAAAAGATTCACTATCCCCTAAAGAAAAGCTGCTGCACTCAATTCCTGGTTCACAGAATCACAGAATCTTAAGGGTTGGAAGGGACCTTGAAAGATCATCTAGTCAACTCTCCTTTTCACGAACTGGTAGTGCTAATGTATTTAACACTTTTATTCTGGATGGATTCCTTTCAGGCCATGCTAAAGTAAGTGCTGTTCCAGTCCCTAAAACCAAGGGGAAAAGGCTGAATGTATTTAAGCAAAGAGATTCCATTTGTCTCAGTACGAGAGCAGAACTTGAAACAAAAAATACCAGGTGTGGTGATCTTGCAGCTCTTGAACATTTGTGTCTGTGAATTAAAGTGAATGTGCTCAACAGCAAAGCCAGCACATCTGCAAAAGCTGGAAGCTGTTAGACTCAGGTTGTACCTGACCAAAATGTGCCCTAAAATCTTTCAGCTTTCAGTTTTGCATGCAAAAGTAGATAAAACCCAATTATTTTCAACTACTGAAGTAAAACAGGGGGGAAAGGGCCCTGAGGCCAAGTGATTTGAATGACATAGGTGGAACTGACACACTGATACCATCCCTGCCATCTCCATAATAGCTATGCTGACAGACAATTTGATGTTTGCCACTGCATTCAGTAGAGGAGTGAAGATATGGCAAGGGAGCCACAGCTGTGGGGTGAATACTTTAGTACAATGAATCACAGAAAACAGGGCTTAATGGACTTCCAGAGGTTCTCACCTAGTCCATGTTCCTGCTCCACACGAATCTGCTCTAGTAGTGCTTTTCCAGCTTCTAAAATAACCCCAACCAAACCCCCACACTTTCCAAGTATAAAGATTTCATATCCATTTCAGTAGCTTTATGAACATTGTTTTTTTCTCTTCCAATTTATCTTTATCTCCCTGAAGACAACTGAAGTCCATTGCTTGTTGACCTAACCCAGATGGGTATGCAGAAGATTCTACTACCTGTCTCCTTTTAACCTCATACATATTTCAGGATTTCTATCATGTTCACCCTCAATTTCCTCTTCACTAGGCAAAACAATCCATTCCTTTATGTCATTTTTTTCCTGACTTTTGAGCATTAATCCAGCTTCTGAATACTGTCCAGTTCAACCACTTCACTCTTGTAAAGTAAGGCCTGAAACAGAAGACAACACTGAGTGTTGTTAAAAGCTAGTGATTAAGAGTACTGGATAAACATCTTTTGGTCTTCAAATGAAAGCACCTGTTCTGCCATATGGCTGTTGTCAATTCAACATGAGCCTTTCATTTTTTGTTGGTATAATGCCCTCACCAGGTGAAGAGGTGAAGAGATGAAATATATTTGCCTTTATTCCAAGTAACTGAATAGGAATTTATATTTAGGATGTGAACCAATCCACAGAAGTATTTTAAAAGAGGACTTTGAAAGGTATTTCAAAGGTCCTCTTTCACATCCCATCTGTACCACAGGAGCAAACAGACCCATAGGTCATCCAGGGCAGTATTTTCTGTCTGAGAGCTGTCATCTTTGACATTTAAAGAAGGCATCATTAAGCTCATAAGTAATCACTGTGGGATGCTGTGTGCATGGGGAAGTGTTTTAATTCCATGAGAGAGAGAATGTCTAAAGCTTTCAAGTCTGATAGTTTATGTCCACTTTTAAATGCATGGTATAATCCTCACTCATGAAACTTGTTCAAGTTCTCAGAGTGCTAAATTGTTGGGTGCAGAAATCTGTCACATCCCATTAGATCAATTTAATCATCTTCCTTAAGAAGTAATGGAGTAGTAGATGGAGGGGAAGTGACATAATGGTACTTCCTGACTTCTGCTGGCTTTTGGCAAAGCCTGATATGATATACACAATGAGTGAAAGATGATGTGTGGATAACAGGTTGGAAAGTCACTCCCAAAAGTGCTCAGTTTGAGTGGAGATACTGAGTAGGCTCCTAGCAGAGTCTGTACTGAATAATCTTCATTAAAGGCTTGGATGATAAAAGAGAGTGAATTTTAGTAAATGTACAGCTAACACCATGACAGTCGAAAGAAAATTGAGATAAGTAATTTCCTCTTTTTTTTTGTGTTGATTTATAAATGGACAAGTATGTGCAGGCACTGACATAGACTTCAAGANGATGATAAAAGAGAGTGAATTTTAGTAAATGTACAGCTAACAACATGACAGTCGAAAGAAAATTGAGATAAGTAATTTCCTCTTTTTTTTGTGTTGATTTATAAATGGACAAGTATGTGCAGGTACTGACATAGACTTCAAGAGACTAATTAAATAAGTATGAGTAAAAAGCAACAAGGCTGGCAAAAGCTTTTGAAAGTATAGTATTATAGAATCATAGCATGGTTTGGGTTGGAAAGGACCTTAAGACCATTCAGTTCCAATCCCCAGCCATGGGCAGGGCACCTCACACTGAATCATGTCACCCAAGGCTCTGTCCAACCTGGCCTTAAACACTGTCAGGGATGGAGCATTCACAACTTCTTTGGGCAGCCTGTTCCAGTACCTCACTACCCTCATAGTAAAGAACTTCCTTATATGTAACCTGAATTTCCCCTGTTTAAGTTTAAACCCATCACCCCTTGTCCTAATCAGACAACTTCTTTGTTTTAAAGAAGTAACAATTCACTTTTCCCAGTTCATTCTGCAGAGGCCACATACGTCTTAGGTCATAGCAAAAGATATTTAGGAAAAACATACTAACTTTAATAACTGTCAAGTATTAAGAAAACACTATGATTACTCAGGTTAGACAGACTTAAACTGGGATGTTCTAAATTATCAGGTTCATTTGATGAACTGGGCAAACCCAGTCCATGTGCCTCAAAAAAACACATAGAAATGGAAAGTGAATATAGGGAAGCTTCAGAACTTGCAGGACTCTTTGGTCTCAGTGCCCTGACAAAGTGCATATTTTTGTAGAGCGAGGTGAATTCTATACACACTCGTGGAATGAAACTCATTGATTCACCATGTAGCATTACCACTCCTTTGAGTTTTGTAAATGACACTGCAGACTCTCTCTAAGACTGTGTTGGACAGAATATAACTGTGTTGCTGTGCTCACTGCTGATATTTTGCTTAGTTTGGGACACCCTACAGTCATCTGAAACTGTAAGACCTAACTTTTCAGTGTAGGAGAGGAACATTCAGCATTGACAGAAACAATGGAAAGGTCTCAGGATTCCTTTGGGACTGAGTTAGATCCTAAACGGATACATTTTTCCAACCTGTGTCAAATACTTCACTAAAATTATTGAGCCAGTTTTTGGCTCCATTGTAATATTTCTTTTCATCACTAGTGAGAAAGCTATAAAAAGCCCACGAAGAATCTGTTGTAATGGGGAGCCACATAACCCAGTGAAAGGAACAGAACAAGCTGAAAAGACCAGACAGAGATTAATGTATCCTCTGATGAAACAAGAGCAATTCTTCAACTGCTCTGGCATTTGTGAGGGCAGAGAGGTGGTAAAGGTCAAATCTGCCTTCCCATTTCTTTTAGCTGTACTTCCTGATCATGACTGATTGTTCTGTCTGATGCTTGCCACATTTGTTACCAGAAAGGGGTCTGGCCTTGCCCAAGGTAGACCCAAAGTACGCTGCCTTCCTTCATGCATGTCAGAACTGAGTATCCTGGGAAACTTATACCTGAAGGTCAGACATTCATTCTGTGCACAGCATAGATCAGGGGCCTTGATCAAAAATGTGTTTTGTGAAGAATCTTAAAAAAAGGACCGAATTTCTTCATACAGTTCTGGTTTTTAGCAAATGGCCTGAAAATTAAAATTTCCACATTAAAAGTGTTGGGAATTCTGGAAAGAAATACGGTAATTTCTTACAGGAAATATTTTTAGTAAGGCTTTTTACCTTATTTTTTTGATGAGTTTTTCCAACCCATCTGTGGGACAAAGCACTAATGGCTAATCCAGGAAACTATTGCTGACTTCTTTTCCTGTAGTCTGGCTATTTATCCTCCTCCAGGATTTCATCAGCTTGTCTTACGGTACATTTTGTTTTCTAGAGACTTTCAATGGGGCTCTGCACATCTCTAACACAACTAGCTGCTTTCCTTTTCCATGGTCTTCCTAATGTTGCGTACCATAGCACGTCATGCCCAGGATGTAATTGAGAGTTACCCGGAAGGGCTAGTGCTCTGGGGGTTGGAGGAGGTATTCGGTCAGTGTTCAGTTGGGGTGGGGTGTCGTGAGTTATCTGTTGGTGGTTGGTGAGATGCTGTATTCTCTTCCCTTGTTATTTCCTTTATCATTATTATTATTGGTGGTAGCAGCAGTGATTTGTGTTATACCTTAGTTACTAAACTGTTCTTATCTCAACCTGTGGGAGTTGCATTCTTTTGATTCTCCTCCCCATCCCTCTGGAAGCAGTGGAGGGCAAGAAAGGGGGGGTTGAGTGAGTGAATGAGGTGAGTGGTTGGGTTTAAACCACGACAGTCACTGAAGGACTGGGAAGTAAAACATGTATGAAATTCCTCATAGATAAATATGAAAGGGGGCACATGGGAAACCAACCCCAAATGTATACACAGAGTGATAAACTCCAACCCAGTTGCTAGAACAAGGTTTTGGGATTATATTAGATATGTCTGTGAAATGCTCAATAGCAGTCAATGAAAAGAGCATGTTGTAATTATGAGGAAAAGAATAGAGAGGAAAGCAATAAACATTAAGACGCCAAATAAATCTTAGCATGAGAAAATCATGATTAGTGACCCTTGTTGCTTCCCAAACTATTTCCCATCTTGATATAGATAAACTGTAATTTGAAAAGGTACAGAGAAGACTGGCAGAGATAGCTAGATATTTGAGAAGGCATTTATATGACGATCAAGCAAATCAGCTACAGTTCTTTATCCTGCAAGAAAAGAAGACTGAAGAGAACTATGAAAAAAGCTTATTAAATAATGTATAATATAGAGGTGTCAAACAAGAAAGGATTACACTCGAGTCTGAGTAAGGTACTAAGGATCATCAAATAAAATTAGCAGATGTCAAATACATATAAGGAGTTTTTCTTTGCACAGTGTGGTAAAGTTTTGAGGGTAAGTTTGTATGGGTTCAGAAAGGAGCTGTTTATTTCATGAGGGAGAACCCACTGAAAGTTGTTAGATACCACCCTCTCATCTACAAACTAAGCTACAAATTACTTGAGAAAGGGAGATTATTCTGGGAAAGCTTCACTGTAGGTTTTCCCTGTTTTATCTCTAGGCATGTCTCATTGGCTATTAGTGGATCCAAGATTAGGGGCTAAGTGTAACTTTGGTCAGACTCAGTACAGCTCTTCTTATGTTCTTGTCATTTCTAAAACACATTCATTATCCCACAGTCTTCAAAACACAACCAGACAAATCACTCTTCTGGCTTACCACTCAAAGTCACCCTCTCATCCTGCCCTAAGCTGCCTGATCTGCACCCTGTGAGATTCAAGCTTCTTTAGTGTTCCTTCAGAAATTTCCCAGCTTTTCCTCCTCCCAAATTTCCCATCTGTTCATATTGTACAGTCTGTCTGAAGACTAAACATGCAGCCCTTTGCATCCAGCAATGCAGCCTATATCACCCAGCTGTGTACTGTATTATACACACAGAATAATCTTCACTCTCCTCCTCACTTATACCTCAACTCATCTCACTGTCTGACAGGACAAACCTTGTCTTCAGTCCTCTTTCTCAAAATGTCTCTTCTTCTAATGCCTCTTCTCAAATACTATGTCAGTTAGTTAATCTTAATATTAATGGGACTCAAAAGAAATCCAACCAACTCTTCAATTTGAAAATGTATTTTATATTCATAGGGTTTCTTTCACACCTTGCTCAGCCCATAAATGTACGCAACTCTGTGTACCTGTTGTCAACATTGCTGACACTGATTTTTCTCTGTATTTGGAAGTCTAACAGAAAGGGAAAGAAAAGGCTTTTTCTAGTAAATACACTATACATGAGTTATGGATATCCGTGTAATAAATTCGTATAGTATTTCTCTTTGAGCAGTTCACCAGCTAAATACCCTCTAACCTTTCTTCCCAGACTAAT
Organism: Agapornis roseicollis; assembly: GCA_002631895.1. Classification (NCBI taxonomy): domain Eukaryota; kingdom Metazoa; phylum Chordata; class Aves; order Psittaciformes; family Psittacidae; genus Agapornis; species Agapornis roseicollis. The sequence goes on along the minus strand of NDXB01012576.1, from coordinate 144,745 downwards.
TATAATCTTTCAAACCTAGAAAAAACATTAAGCAGTTGCCATTTACAATAAGCTACCCTATATGAGAATGTAAACTTCATATCTCATACTTACTCCTTAGAAATGTATTTCTATGTTTGTCTTGGCTTGAGGCCATGAATATGCCATATTCAATCTGGGTCATTATTTTTCTCTTCTGTACATAAAAATCTATGGGACTTTGTTTTCTGGGAGTCATGGGAGAAAAAATTTTACTTTATCTTCAGTTAAAATGATATTTTTGCTCCCTGTGGGATACAAAATATGATTTATAGGCCCAGAAGGTACCAAGATAAGAAATTATTCACATTGGAAAGTTATTTCTGCATTGAGAATGTTATTTTACATTGAAAATATATGGAGAAAAATGTTATAGAAATATTTATTAGCTTTTAAAATGGCTTTACAGAGAAGGACTCTTGGGTGGTGTAAGCATGGGGATCTATGGTAGATAGGATAAAAGACATCAACCCCCAACCATTTTACATACAAGAACAGAGGCTGGTATAGTGCAAAGGAAATGTATGATTAGCACTTGCTTAGGATGCTCATCTCCTTTGCATAGAAATAACAGCCTCATCTCAAATGTGCATTGTGAAAGGTTTTACATCCACATTACTGTTCACCCACATGTATTTCCTTTGTTTATGACATACACAGTCTCTTACATCTAATTTACTGCTTCCACACTGCTGGTAAGTTCAGTTATAAATTCTCCAGTGTAGTTCTAGAATTAAGCAGGGATGTTCAGCACGAGTGAGTTTTACTAACACGAAGCTGTTGCAGGGTATACCAACCACAGCAAAAAACCTTTTTCAGATCAACTGTTTATAAAGGATTTTTCAGCACAAATAAGGGTCATTATGCTCATTATGATATCAGAATAGGTATTGTTACAAGGCCATGAGTGGCCACAAGGCTGTGAAACTAGTTAGCTGTCTCGTTCAAAACATAGGTTACAGTATTTTATATCTACATTGGTGCCCTTAACTTTAGAGTCATAATTGTGTCTTGTCTTCTTTTGGTTATCTTTTCCCAAGTAGCAAGCAACAAGGCAAAGAGAAATGGCCCCAGGGGACATTTAGATTGAGTATTAGGAAAAATATTTTCCCCAAAAGGGTTGTCAAGCATTGGAATAGGCTGCCCTGGGAAGTGGTTGAGTTGCCATCACTGAAGGCATTTAAAAGATGTGTGGATGTGGTGCTTAGGGACATAGTTTAGTGGTGGACTTGACAGTGTTAAATTTATGATTGGACTTGATCTTAAATGTCCTTTCTAACTTAAATGATTCTGTGATTCTTTAATTGCTTCCCTTTTTTATACTTGTCTCTATTCAAAGAATAACAGATTTCAACACATTATCAGTTTTAAAGAAAGAGAGAATATATACCTAGAAAGACAGTGTATAGCATGTACTTTTTCTCTCAGTCTGCATTACATTCTTAAGGAGAGACTGAAAAAAACCCTCACTGTATGTTTAAAGGTGAACGGCACACAGTAATGTACAAGTGCTCTTCAACATAGGGGTCTAATATGGGCATATATAATCATGGAATCATAGAATCACAGAATAGTTAGGGTTGAAAAGGACCTTGAGGTCATCTAGTTCTAACCCCCTACCATGGGCAAGGGCGCCTTACATTAAACCATGTTGCCCAAGGCTCTGTCCAACCTGGCCTTGAACACCACCAGGAGCATTCACAGCTTCTTTGAGCAACCCATTCCAGTGCCTCACCACCCTTGCAGTAAAGAATTTCTTCCTTATATCCAAGCTAAACTTCCCCTGTTTAAGTCTGAACCTGTTACCCCTTGTTCCTATCACTACAGTCCCTAATGCCTTTGAGCTCAGCATTTGTAAAGTAACTAGGAATGGGGAATATTTTCCTACCACTTAGGCCTGTACAATTCTTCACTCATTTCTACCTAGAAGTCCTGAAGAACATCCTTAATGGGACAGATGCTCTAAACAAAGTCTTGAAGGTTTCAAATAGCAATGTCCAAAGCACTTAACCACTTGCAGCTGAATATGCTTGACTTGAAGCCAGACTTTGCTCATTGAAAGGGTAAGGAGCATGTTCTCAGCGCCGTAATTTGATTATTCTGATTTTTTGGTGCTGTGATCCACTTTGTATCTGAATTAAACACCACTAGTTGACTGGATTTGAGAAGACATAAAGAGATGCAATGTGCACCCTTGAGGGTTAACAACACTGAGAGCTTTGCTGATTATAATGATGCAAAGATATAAAGAGAGAAAGAGAGGTGTCTCACTGTCCTAACAGATCTTGAATTTAAGGTTTACTTTCAGCAACTAAAGCTGCGTCCACTTTGCTCGGCTCCACTGAAATGCCAGTGAAGAGGTATTGATGTGATTTAACATACTACTAGGAAATATGAAGTTGAAGTGTGCTCCAGGCAAATACTTGAAAAGTTGTTCAATAAAGAGGAAGAAAACTGTTCAGTGCTAGGCCATCAGGCAAGTTCAATTTTGCAGTTCATTGATGAGTCATAGACATATTCAGAAGAATTCCTTTCACTGTATCAATATCATTAGAAGTGTCCTGATTTCAAATGTGATGTGATTATCTTACTCCAGAACTCAACGCCAAAGTTTATCACCTATAGGTGGAGAGAAGAAACAGCATTTAATCATAGAAATTTACTGTCACCTATGATGAGCTATCTGATTTGCAGAAGCATGTAAATCTACCAGTAGTCTTAAACTGCAATATTAAATCAGACTTATTTAAATCTGATACTTATATAAGTATGACATTTATATAACTAACTAGAACTAAATGACATGTTTTGCTCTTGCATTGCTTTTGCAGAGTATTGTGGAGGGAGCCAAGTGATCAATCACTGTAGGATTACTAGGAATTTTATTTCTTCTATGAAGTTTATAAAGCTTTTCACTAAACTGTGAGGATTTCATAATTCATGACTTTGTAACTTTCAGTACTGGACAAAGTGCTGCATGTAATGCTCATCAAAAAGGATTTATGAGTCAGAATTTGGGAATTACAAATCCTGCAATTCACTACCAACAATGAAGTAAGATAATAGCAAGTAAAAGTGACACAGCATAGTGTCATGATGCATACAGCATATAAACCCTATAACCTATAACAAGCTGAACCCCTACATAGAGTACAATAAAGTGATAGAGCATGTGATGCATAACGCAACATGAGAGAGCTCACATTATACTGCTGAATTTAGTATTTTTCCTTCATTGTTTTTAATAGTTTTTGGAATAGAAAATTCTACACTGCAGGAATAAAAGTATATTTCTATGCTAGATAGAAGTATCTCTCTCTTTTTTTTTTTTTAAGGGAAACCATTTGAATCTGCTTCATGCCTTGAAATGTAAGTCATTTGGGACTATAATGTGTAATGTTCACAAAATAATATCTATAAAGTATAAAAGGCACAGGAGTATTCTGCAGTGATGTATTTCCTCGTTTCCTAAGAATTTATGAGTTGCCAACACACAGCTACTGATCTGAGTCTTTCCAGCACCGGAATTTTTAGGAAATTTGGAAAAGAAATCTGTCAGAGCCCCAAGATGCCTTTAACCAGTCAGATTAAAAAGCACTGTGCTGCTGCAGCATAGTTAGAAAGAACTGGCTGATGGCTATGTGATATGGTTATGCCTTATCTATAAACAAGCTAGCAGTTTTAGGCAGTGAAGACACTGTGATTTGCAGACTGGGAGTGAACTATTGAGGAATATGTTGTCACAAAGTGATTGGAAGTAATATTGATGTGGATTCCAATGTGGATCAAATTTACTGAAGAAGAAAGGACTGTGAGGTGTTCAAGTCACACACTATGTCTTTGTGATGAAATCCTACAATTACAGACTGAGGAGCTACTCCCGGGGAGCATTGTGGAGTGATTATTGTTTTCCTACACACCTGCTGAGGCATCCATTCCTGAGGATAAGGTATCAGGCTACACAGACGTTCTTCCTGTCATGGTACAGTCATCTCTTGTATTCCTAACGCAGGCTGAAACTGGAAATCAAAGGTTCACAATAAGAACAGAAAAAACTGCAAAATGTGGGCAAACATTTATATATGTTAAATATATATATACATTTATATATGTTACATACATAGAGTTATATACCCATGCATCAATGGTTGCCATAGCCCTCTGAGCTGATGGTTCAGTGCTGTTTTCAGTAGAAATCCTAATAAGACAGCATCTTCAATTACCATCTACACATTGATCCATAAATCTACATCTACATACAACTTGAAGCAGTTTTTCTCCCTAGATCACTGAAGATAAAATATCTATGAAGAGGATTGATTTCCTTTTTTGTTCGTTGCTTTGGTACAATGTAAAAAGAAGCAACAGCTTTAACAACTGAGCCTGCCTGAAGTATGTTGATAGATATTTATTACATGCAGTGGCTGAAATAGTAACTGCTGCAAAATATAAATACACACTAGGCTATTGGTAAAGACAGAGTAAGGATATTAGGGTTTTTTCACTGTATGCAGCACTCATCCTGAATACACCGCTTGGTTTAATCTCTTACAGCTGATCAAGCTAAAGTGTTGGTACAAAGATCCCTTTCCTGTTAATGTCATCAAATTCTTGTCAAGGTGAAGCTTTAGGGAGAAAACTGCCACATCCCATAGGCTTAACATTTGGATATGAGGTGAAGATGACATTTAATTGAATATTGGGTTGAAAACCAAAGCAGACTGAAGATAAATGCATGCAGAAATTCAGCATGGGTACTGCAGTACCCTATGATGGGAAAAATCTGAGTCTGATGCTTTGGTTTAGAGATGGGCAATCCCCTATCCTCCTGTTTCTTTTGATGCAGTCTGTGAATGCTGGAATGGGAGCAGTCTGAGAGAGATGATCCCTTTTCAGGCTTATAGATGTATATGCAAAATTAGATACTGCATCTGTTCTTTGTGCACTGATTCTGGTGTTAGAGCTGTGAATAAACCATGCAACCACTGCAAAAGCTGGGCAGAGGTCAAACAGGCTCTGCATCCCATAGAAATCTTTCACCTTTCTGCACTCACAGCCTTCTCTTTCATTCCTTTGAACAGATTTTCTACTAACCTGTGCCTAAAATGCAATCATGCAAAGAAATTTTAAACAGCCACACTATGAACACTAACAAACCTACCAAAGTGCTTTGCTGAATGGCTCTCATTTGTATTGAGGTAATATTCCCTGCAGGAAACCTGAAAGGGAACAGCAATGGTGATAATCCTTCTTCATTAGCAAAGTCTTTCTATACACACAGAGAAGATAAGGAATGGTTCTGCCCAAGGAAGAATGGAACTGATAAATGAAACAGGTCTCTTACAAATGGGCAGGATGGCCACGAATTGGTCTTAATAGCATGCGAAGGAGAACCTCATTACACCTTGTCTCGTTGGCAGCAGCAGGGAGGAGACTGGGGTGAGTGGAAATAATATGTCACTGGCAAGAGAGTTTACAGAAAGCACTAGAGAGCTGTCACTGCTGTCTCGTGGGACAGAAATCCTTATTTAAACACGTTCCAGCTGCATGCACCATAAGCTTTGGTGCCCGAAATAAACTCAAGTGACTCCACTTAATCTCTGTGTCTGTCAAAAGATTTTTAGTTGTATGAATAAACTGGAGAAGGGGCAGCATGCAAAGGATAAGGTTTATTTTGCTGTAGGTATTATGAAGGGAGAAACCCCCTAAAGGTGCACTGTGACCCACTGAAGCTCACTAAGCACTGTAGGTGCAGTTTGGGAGCATCATGTAATTCGCCCTGTGTAACTCCACTTCATTCTCACAGCAACCAGAGGCAAAGCCCCAGAGCTCATAGAATGATTTGGGTTGGAAAGGACCATAAGACCATCCAGTTCCACTCCCCTGCCATGGGCAGGGACAGCTCACACTAGATCAGGTTACTCCAAGCCCTTGTGTCCAACCTGGCCTTGAACACTGTGAGGAATGGGGCAGCCACATCTTATCTGGGCACCCTGTGCCAGTGCCTCAGCACCCTCATAAGGGAGAGCTTCTGCCTTAGGTCTAACCTGAACTTCCCGTTTGAAGTTTAAACCCATCACCCCTTGTCCTATTGATACAGTTCCTGATGGTCCTGATCACAGAAGCAGTGGGATCTTCCTCCTGTGTGTTAGTTTAGAGACAGCACTTGCCAGACATAAATGGACGTGTGGTAGGAGAGGCCAAATGGAAAAAGAGCATGTAGTTCAGGTCAGTCTCCCACCCACCAGTAACTGCTATGGGATGCTAAAGTAATTTATCTTAAAAATTAATTTATTTATGTAAAAAATCTTGTAAAAATCATGTTCAATATTTTCTCTATCCCCAAACCTTTGGAATTATGTGTATATGCCTTAAAAATTGAACTTATATACATACTTATATATGTATAAAGTGAAAGCCTGTTCCCCAAGAAGTTTTGGAATACAGCAGATTGATTTTTGTCAATGATTTTCCTTTGGAAAGCTGAAAACTGTGTGGGCAGGTATCTGCAGTGCTCCTTCAGCTGGAGGGTGAGCTACAACCCAGCAGAAACCAGTTTCTGCATCTGTTGATACCGTATAGCAGACAAACCGGATACAATAAAACCATAACCTGCCACCAAAGCTGTGTTTGATCTCCATAGAGCTGACATTTGAGGCCTCAACATTGCACTGGAAAAATCTTAGCAGGAACATCTCCATAACCTGGTCTAGATCCTGGCTCCCATACATCAACCCATGCTGATGGACATCTGTCCTTGATGAAACAGCAGGGACAGATATGGGAATACTTCCTAAGGCGGAGAAGGTACGGTATGTGCACAGCAGAGACGGAGAGCTGTGTCTGGAGAAGGGTGGCTCCAGCACACAAGTCAGGGCTGAAATACAAACAAAAATATCCCAGCGGAGGGCTTTTTATTTAGACCCTGAGGTCAGGGCGGAGGTAAAAGCAGAGGCCACCTGTTTGCTTCACCAGAAAGGGCACTTCCTCCCCGTATCGCTCCGGGGGGGACTCTCCATCCGCTCGGGGGACCATGTCTCTGCCCCTCCTCATGGAGGCCAGGGGCTCAGGATGTCCCTACACCCCTTGTGTCCGCACCCCCACATGTCTCATCCCGGGGTCCAGCCCCCTCCGCACCCGGGTCCGCAACGCTCCCGCCCAGCCCCTTCCCCTCCCCTCGCTCCTTAAACCCCGCGGCCGCCGCAGACCGGCCCCTCTCCCGCCCCAGCGCCCGGCCTGGCTCCCGCTGCCGCCGGGTCCGACTGCTGCCCCGCGTCCTGCTCGGGCCCCGTCCTTCCCTCTCCTCTGCCCCCTTTCCCCCCGGCTTTTCTCTCTTTCTTTATTTTCTCCTTTCTTTCCTCTTTTCTTTCTTTCTTTCCTCTTTTGTCTTTCCTTCACTCCTTTTTCCCCCTCTTTCTTTCCTCTTTTTTCCTCTTTTCTTTTTTAATTTCTTTTCTCCTTTCTTTTATTCTTCCTTTTCTCCTTTCTTTTTTCTTTTCTTTCTTCTCTCTCCCCTTTTCCCCATCTCCTCTTCGTCTCCTCTCTTTTCCTCTTTCTCCCCGTTTCCACCCACCAGAACGGGGATGGGTGAACAGAAGATGCCTCGTTTTGCCCATTCCCGCCCTGTCACCAGCAAGTCTCCTTAAGAACCTGTGTGCGCAGGGGGGTGTCTGTGTGTGTCTGTGCCTGTGCTCTTGTCCCTGCACGCCCATCGCCGCAGCTCGTCCCGCCTGGGCTGATAACTCAGCGTTGACACCTCGGCTGCGTACTCAGGACCCAGGCACCAGGTACCATTTGGGTAGTGCTGTGTTCATAAGGTAAGGGGACGTTCTGGGGGCACTGTGACTCTGAACGCCACCTTTGTTTTGTCCTTTCCATGTCTCACTTGTGCAGGGAGGCAGCTCAAGTTCAGAAGAAGAGTGCTTTCTTTTTAAGTATGCAGACATGCAGGAACAGGATCTGCCCTACAAAGAGAACCCAGCAGGAACTGTATTACAGTATTCTTGCTCTGCATTTGCTCGGTTTTTTTCTCTTAGCCAACAAGTTTTCAGACCACATAGTTGGCTAGGTGTCATCTGAATCAGGTCTGGTTCAGCCCTCGAGTTGTGACTAGCAGATGCAAAGTGCCTTCGCTGCAGATGATGAAACAGCAACTGAGGAATGCATAATGCCTTCTCTGAGGAAAGCCATTGTAAAAGTTCAGAGCTGACAGGAGGATTACAGATGTCTACATTATAATTACTGTTTTCAGGGCTGGTTCTGATTAGTATTTTGATGACCTAACACCTTCTTCTACTCTGTGACACTATCAGGATGCAGGACCACCATTGATGTTAGCAGGATGTTTCCTTCATTTCATGTGCATCGTGAATATACTGTGCATTACTTTGTAGCTATAGCCTGTATCTTCCTCTAAGCTGCCCAATTCAGCAGCTCCTTCACTTCTGTGTTTTTTACATAGCTGGTGTTCTTAAAGTAAGTGTACTGACTGCTTCCCAGCTGACGTTCCACAGGCATTAGCATGCATGCAGTGCTCTGCCTGTTTGCACTGATTTTGATTAAGACCTTAAAATAACACAGCCCATCTGTGCAGTGTGGACACTGATGGAGCCATTCTCAGGAAGATGCACCTGTGAAATCTATTGGTGTAGCTGTGTGCTTAATTCGCACCTAGGATCACTCTAGATGCGTGCCTGAATCTCTCCCCTTTTTCTTTGATGGATGCCTGTTTAGACATCTGCTTCGGGGGAGTTTGTGTAAACACTGAAGAATAAATACCCACTGATAAAATAGTAGAAGCAGTTTCTCAAATAGGTTGGGCAGGTGATTGTAAGGTCTATTTTGCTTCAAAAGCTCCTTTTTTTTTTAAGAGTAAGCATCTGGAGTTTCAATCTTACTGTCATGCATATTTTCCACTGTGATGCTTCTGGTGGTGTTCAAGGCCAGGCTGAACAGAGCCTTGTGTGACATGGTTTAGTGTGAGGTGTCCCTGCCCATGGCAGGGGGCTGTAACTGGTTGAGCTTAAGGTCCTTTCCAACCCTAACTATTCTATGTTTGTATTCTATGATTCTATACAAAGACTATGCTCTTTGTCCACAGATGGGACAGTGCTCTGAAGTAACTTCTAGTAAGACATATCAAGTACATATATTAGAATTTGCATCAGAGAAGTGTTTGTGGATTATCATTACAAAGAAAGTTCTGAGTGTGTATTGCAGACTTGCTGTTATTTTCAGTACGTGTGTTGTGTTGCTGTTGCTTCTACTAAAAGGCAAAGAGCTGTTTTGGGGCCCTATCTGGTGAAACAAGGGCTCGGAGAAGTTTAAAGTCCCGTTCTGAACTTAGAAACAAGCAGCCTACCAAGTGATGAATGTCACCTGCTTTTGTGGAAAATCGTTCCATGGCAGTCCTCAACACATTGTAAAGCAAAAGGAAGAAATCAGGTCTTCTGACTTCCAAAAGAGCAGATAATGGTACCATTCTCTTCCGAGATTAGCATGGGGTCAAATCTTGCTTGTTTTACTGATGTAAATGCTATTCTTTCAAATATGAGTAAGACCAATGCCATGAATGAGAAGAGGATTTGGGTTGGAATAGTGTATCTGATGAAGGACTTATTGTGGGGGAAGCATCAGTGTGACTCATGAATATGACTCATGTTAGTATGGTGGAAGAACAAGGTCCCCAGTGGGGACTCAATGGAGGAGGATTTAGGTGGAAGAATTAGTTTGTTCCTGTGGTCTGTGGGAATATTTTCCTGAGCTCAGACCCAGACAACGTGTGGGTGAGCGTGTCTGAAGAACCTATACATACATATGAGTCTTTCCTTACTTCTGCTGACATTTCGTGCAGTTTCACGGCAAACATCATTGCTACAAGGCAGAACTAGCTTTGATTCTGGAGATTCTGATACTGAAAATAATACGAATAAAAGAACACTTTTGCTTCCAGCACATGGTAACTTTCTTGTGAAACTATGTTTCTGAGATTAACAATGTTGGATTGAAAGGATATTTCAATTTGTCATTCCCAACCCTTCCTTCTAAAACCTGTTTTGATTAATCACTGCTGGGTGATGGCAATACCTCCCTTTTAAAAACTATTCTTAAACCCTTTCCCTTTCTCATAGTGAGGAGCGAAACCTTTAACAAATCCCTTGCATTGTATCAGTGATTTGTATGTACCACCATATGTGAATAATACAGGTGATATTGGGCTATTTCAGTAGTTCAGACAATGCCAAATTCCTCAATCTTTGTTAGATAAACTTTATGTCTTGTCTCCCATAACACTGAAATACCCTCTCCCAGCCTTTCCAGCTGTTTTCTGTAGTGAGGAAGATGTGGCAGTACATTTCTGCCTTTACAACCAGCTCTTTAGAGAGGAGCCATTTCTGCAGGTCTTTCTGTAGCTGAATGAGTCTAAAGTCAGTAATGCTAGGTCCTTATTGAACACTGCTCACTCTGTATTGTGCACTACCAACTGTTACAAAGAAGTTTTGGAACATGAGAGCTCAAGTTTTAGGAATGAGGAAAAAGGGAGAAAGCATCTACAGAAATCATTGAACTGTAACAGGAATTTGGGATGTATTTGAAATTCTTGTAGCACATGTAGGTAGAACAGGAAAATGAACATATTGGAAACTATCAGGTCATACTTGGACACAAACTCACCCTGTTATTGTACTCCATCATACTCTTTATTTTACTGGTGTTTTCCTGATGGCATGTTTGAGTTGCTGCTGAAGGTTTTGTGATCCCCTTCAGTGGAAGTCCCATCACCAAGGGTCAGTAAATTACAGGAGAAGTTAAGGATTTTTATTTAACATTACAGGTAAAAAGCTCACCGGGCTGTAGTCAGGGGCCATGGACAGAGGATGTTCTCTGGCACATGTGCTGCACAGCCTTTAGCAAGTCACTGAACCTGTGCACAGTCAGTTCTTCCACTTGGGAATGAGAGATAATATTAGAAGGAGAATTTACATCAGTTGTGATCTTAAAAGAAAGAAGAAATGTTTCTATTAGTTGAAGGCATTCTGATTTCTTCTTAAGTAATATATGCTATAATATGCTATAATATGCCATAATGACAGGTAACATTTCCAGAGTTTGAGTTGCAAGGAGAAACTGGCTGGATCCAATTTTCGGGAAGTATAGAATCAGAGAATCATTTAGGTTTGAAAAGATCATGGAGTCCAACTGTTTGTCTAACACTGCCTGCCTCTAAACCATGTCCCCAAGCACCACATCCACATGCTTTTCAAATACCTCCAGGGATGGTGACTCCACCACTGCCCTGGGCAGCCTGTTCCAATGCATGAGCACTCCCTGGGGAAGAAATTTCTCTAACGCCTGATCTAAACCTTCCCCAGGTACAACTTGAGGCCTTTTCCTCTTGTCCTATCACTTGCCACTTGGGAGGAAAGACCAACCCCATCTTACTACAACCTCCTTTCAGGCAGCTGTAGAGAGCAGTAAGGTGCCCCTGAGCCTTCTCATCTCCAGGCTAAACACCCTCATTTGCCCATTCATTCCTAGTCTGAGTATGAGGGTGGAAGGGGCACGATAGCTGATAATTTTTATTTTTGAGCATTACCAAAAGGTCTATGAAGATTAAATATCAATCAGATATTTAATAGGATATAATCAGATATCCTTGCTCCATCCAGCAAGGAACAAGTATGGACACAGTATTATTGCCTTGAGGAAAATGGGTTCAAGATTGGCAGTAGTGGGAGAGATGGTGGGTACATCATCTGCCAGAAACTGTGGTATAGATTAGAGATTTAATTTGGAGTAGGGAGAAAAAGAAACAATCCCCCCAATCAAACATTATTGATATGCAACAGATATGTTAGTTCCTCCTGGTAGTGGAAAATTCATTTCATGTCACAGGTGATGCAAGTAGTGAGGTACCTTTTGCTTCCTTTTGCTGCTAGAAACAAGCTAAACCCAAAGATTTTCTGTGCTTTGGAAGAATGAAAGCAGGCTGAGTTGCTATTCTTCATTACATTGGGGTTTTCATAGCAAATACCTGATATCTTTGTGTAGTGACAAGAACCTGAGATTTCTGGGAGTATTCTGACTTTTAAAGGCTTCTTCCTATAGGTTTTATAAAACCATATAAAACTCTTAAAAGGCTTCAACAGTGTTTCTTCCCCAGCATGGAGACAATTTAGCACTAAAGAGAGGACACTGTCAGTCCTGGCACATGCTCACAAGCTCCTGCACTATAGAAATAAGCAGCAGCCCATCCTGAGGGCCCACCGAGGAGTCACTAATCCCACACCAGGGTATATGTGGCTGTAGAGCTGGCCAAAACATTGAAAACCTGGGGCTGATCTGGTTGCATGTCAGAATGCTTCTCCAAGATGTGTTAGCCTTGACAATTCATTAGGCATGAAGGAAATTGAGTTATGGGTCATATTTTGCAAGTACTGTCAGTCCTGATTATGCAGTTGTCTGGATTTCCTTTGCTCAGGGAATACCGCTATCACAGAGCTTATCTGCTATGCAGTAGATGTAAGCTATCTTTCCTCAGCTTATCAGAATCTATTTACTTTGCACTGATTCAGTTCCTTAGAAATTAATCTTTGATTCTTTGCGATATAGGAGGATTCCTTGAGTTCAGTTTAAACAGTCGATTTGATTATTGTTACTTCCTAAATGTTGGTTCTCCAGTGTTTTTAATAAAAGATGGCAAAAAATACATATTTCACGTGGCATTTGAGGGGAGGTTTAAACCATTGGTAGTTCTCAACTGGTTTGGACTCATGCTCTTTGATCTAAGCTTAGGCAGCACTCTGTTGTGGCTTGTTTGCTTATTATCCAAGCACAATTTCCACAGTGCTGTTTGCTTGGCCATGTTGACTTATGTGCCTATTGGCAGCATCCAGGTATTTCTCTCCAGAGAAACCAGGTTTATATTGATTGTTGTAAGAAGAATTATTCTGCATATCAATTGCAAAGATTTTCTTTGAGCTGGAAAGTTTATTGCTGAGGGCACCAGGAGGGATTTGTGTTGGCTCCACATTTAGTCTAAAACTAACTACACTTGTACAACAGAACTTCAGTAATTCCAAGTTCATCAGCAGATAAAGGTTACAGATAATCTGCATGGGCTGTCTTGATTACTACTGCAGTTCTTAGAAATGAAGCAACAGCTGGTACCCATGTCAAAGCATTTGTACCCAGCATCCCTGCAACTGGTTATCCAATTCAGCGGTAAACCATTTTTCTACACAGTAAAGTGAGATACTGCAATGAATCACTTTGTATGGAGCACTACCAACTGCTACAAAGAAGTTTTGGAACATCAGAGCTCAAGTTTTGGGAATGAGGAAAGAGACAGAAAACATCTACAGAAATCATTGAACTGAAACTGAGGAATTGGGGACATATTTTGAAATCACTGTAGCAAATGTAGGTAGAATAGGAAAAGAGCAGGAAAATGAACATATTAAGAAACTATCAAGTCATATTTGGACAGAAACCCTGTTACTTTCTTCCATCATGCACTTCATTTTACTGGTGTTTTCATTATGGCTTATTCCAATTGCTGCAGAAGGCTGTGTGATTCCACTTCAGTGGAGGTCCCATCAGGCTTCATCAGGGGTCAGGTGAAGTTAAGGATTTTGCCTTAACATTGCAGTTAAGAAGCCCACTGGACTGTAGTCAGGGGCTATGGACAGAGGGATGTTCTCAGGCAGATGTGCTGCACAGCCACCAGCAAGTCACTGAATCTGTGCACAGTCAGTTCTTCCACCTGTGAATGAGAGATTGGAATGCAAAAGAATGCATGGTTTTCACTCCATTGTAGTACTTGATAAGAGAAGGGTACAAAATATACCTGAACATCTTCAACAAATCCCATTCACTTGATCTAAGCAGGGTGGTCAGGCCGAGGGGTTTTAACTCCTCACTGGTAAATTGATTCATTACCTGCTAGGAGGCAGTAAGGCACAGCCCTTCTGTAGCACCTGAAATTCATCTGCTCCTGTGTGAGCGCTGGCAAAGCTCAAATCTGCTTCATTTCAATGATCCGTTGCATCACAGCCCAGAGTGCTCTCAGTCTGAATGCGGGACCTCATGATGTACCTCTGCATGACCAAAGACTTCACATTCCTGCAGCAGGAACTAAGCAAAACAATCATTTGTGTTGTAAAGGACAATACTTTAGCATAGGTAATAAAACTGCCTGACTGCTCGGGGTGGGGGGGCTAAGGCAGGAGAGAATTACTCACTCCTAACAGATGGGTTGACAACCTTTGTTCAAGTCTGACATTTCATAAGCCATCTTGTGCTTGAGTTGTTTCAAGGCAATTTCCCACATCCTGTTTTGCTGTTTAATTATGGTACCACCTCTAGAGTATTTCTAAGAGTGGTTTTTATGTTTTTCTGGAGGCTTTTCTTGATTATATACAGGTAACTGCTTTTATGATTGATTTCTGGAATTAAAACTGTTTACACCTGGATTTATTTTTGGTTCTTTCTTTGCCATCCCCTGGGTTTATTACTGAGTGCATTTTCTGTTCTGGGCTTTTTTTTTCTCAGTCAAGTTATTTGTGTATTTCTGAGTAGTTTCTTTTTCTGCTTTTTAATTCACTGTTCGCATTTTTTATTGCTGCCTTTGACTTTTTGTTTTCTTTTCAGTAGGTACCTCTATTGTCATGTTTTCTTCCCTTAACATCCTTTTCACTTCCCTTAGTAGCTGTTCCCAGATTATGGGCCACGACCCCAGGAAGGCTGTGGCACTTATGAGTGAGCTATAACATTAAGTACTAATTTTAGATGTTTTGACACAGGGAAGAAGTTGAAGAAATGTTGCTTTCCAGGGCATCATCTGATCAAGCTGTATATAAAGAGAAATTGCCTTCCCTTCAGCAGTTTCTGAGCTAAGACTGATAGCACACAGCGAAACAGATGAAGAATAAAGTACCCTTATGCCAGATTCCACTGCTATGATATACAGCTTAAAACTATTTACCCTTACTTCCATTTCTTGTCATTTCCATGCCTATAATTTTGCTCCCTGTCTCTCTTAAAAAGAGATGAGTTTTGAAGGTAATAACCCATAAGGCAGGTCCTAGGCAGACAAGGAAGCTACAGAGGGAGCTTGTAGGTACAATGAGTTTTGGGAAGTTTGTATCCCAAGTTGGAGGAGTTCCAGGCAGCTTTGTAGGTCTTCAGGATTCATAAGAAATAAAACCCCAGCCAAACCACCAGAAATAAGGAGGAACAATTCTATGTTAACAACTGTTGTTTATCCCTTTAGTTGTATGCTTTTGTCCTCCTCTTCATTAATGACTTGAAGATTTGTCATGTCATAGAATCAACTAGGTAAGAAAAGACCTTCAAGATCACCAAGTCCAATTGTTACCCCAGCACTGCCAAGTCCCCTACCTGAATTCCCTCAAATAATGCTGTGGCATTATGGTAGCATGGATGGGCATAGCCCTGTGGCAATGACTGTGCCACTGGTTTGTGTAGCAACCTCTCTTGGGTCTGTCTGCCTCAAGCAGTGAGGGTGACTGTTTGGAGACAGGCCTTTTCCATCCAAGATGTCATGATAGGCCACCTCACCTCTCCTGTTCAGCCAGACACCCATCACTGCCTTTAGAGGCAGTGAAGACAAATAGGAGGCTTTGCAGGGTGATCTGTCTGATGGGTTTGAAATGTATTACTCCCAAGAAGCATCTGTTCCTCTCTATGGATTATAAAGGGCTGGTAGGTGGTTTATTCAGATACAAACACACTGTAAATCTCTGTATTTGGTCAGATGAATCACCATAATATCAATAAGTCCTCAGAGCATCGCTCAGCAGAGTTAACTATGAAGACTGCATTCCCCACAGGCTTGCTGGGGGGGGTGGGGTGGGAGGGGAGGGGTGGTCATGGCTGTTGACCAAGAGTCAGTGGTATATCTCTCTCAATAAGTTAGCACTGCAGAAAAGTTCTGTATTGATTAAAACTGGTGATTGAAGTGAATGGGAGGGTCTGGAAGAGTTGTAGCAGGCTGATGCGACAATTTCATCCCAGGTATCAGATTTAGGATCTTTCAGGACATATGCAGTGAGAGAGTGATGTCATGTAGCTAAGTGCTCCATCATGTATGGATGGTGTAGGAAGTATCAGGCTGTTGGTCAGCACAGTATCTTAAGAAAGCTCTTCTCCAGGGCCCATGCAGAAGGATGGATTACACTGGCTTTGGGGAATACTATCCTTTGGGTTGATTTAGTTGCCCTTTGTAGCCAGTTTAAGACAATACTGACATGAAGACGGTGTTTCTCTTGCATTGAAACCATTCAGCAAAAATAATTCCCAGAACATGGTGACAACTTCCTGTGAAACAGACACTTAAATGGTAATTTCACTTATTCCTATTTTAAATGGGATAATGTTTATTAATTCTGGTTTGTTTTTATGAGGCTCTGCGGAGCATGGATTATCTATGTAGTCTCTCAATTAAATTACATTATTAGATATACTCCTGATCCATGCCTGGGTGGGAGGATCCATGCCATTGTGCATACAACTTTTCCGCCTCATTACCAGCTCTTCTTGTTTAGCTAACATGTTTGCCTGATCAGATGATAAGTGTTAATCCCTTTTCTATTCTGTGACATGATGCTGTATTGGATGGCTGTGAAGCTGATAGGAGAGTTGTTCTCCTTCATTACTCTCCATAAGAATGGGAAGTGTGAGGAGGTTATTAACCCCTTTAGAATCTTCTATGGCTGTGTACTCAGGGGATTTGTGAAATCCTCTCAGATTGTAAACCCTTTCAGCACAAGGATCAGGGCACCCTTTGCTCCTGTCACAGCGCAGATGATGTGGGAAAGGAAAGTTTTCCTTTTGGTATACCACTTGGAGTGCTGGACTGACCATAATTCCAACTCTGTTAGAGTAAACTTCTGTAAAATCTTCAGTGTCCAAGCCTCTGACTTAAAACCTGGCTTTTTAAACACCAGGTGATGGGTGAAGAGCTTGGTTATAACCCTTTTCTAATCTCTCCAGGACCAGTTTCTAACTCAGTTCATAAACGTATTGCTGGGAGATGTATCTTGATGAAAGAATTGAGGGGATGGTGGCACCCCAAAGATCAGATGAGGGGTCGTTTTATTTTAGGACTCTCAAAGGCTCACTCAGGATGGAGAACCTTGGAGGAGCTACTGCAGGTAAACCATGGGTAACTATAGAGCAGAGCCTGACTTTAAACTGCTCCCTGCAAATATTCCCCCAGGTGCTGTAACAGGGACCATCACTGAAACAAGATCTGAGGCGAGAATACACCCCGTTACACTTCAGGAGACTAAAGCAAGCTAATAGAAGATTTGAGAAATGGATTTGTCCAACCTACCCCTATTTGTCCCACCATCTGCCTGGGTTGAATCACTGACTAATTCACCTTTCTTCCTGAAAACCTCTACTTCATAGGTTCTTACATTGCTTGGGAATGTGACAATGCCAAAAGCAGCACCCAGACTCCTGAGCAGTAGAGTGACCAGGAGGGTCTCACAGGTTTTACACTAGATCCCTATTGTCTTACTGGGTTTTAAAGAGTCATTTCTCAGCAGTTAATGCTTCTCTTGCAGCTTCAAGTATTTTGCCTACTGCCAAGAGCAGAGCTTTCTTCCTACATGTATGGGTGACAACTGGGCTTGCTTTGTCCTTTTAAAAACCACTTGATTCACATCAGAATAGCACAGTCCTTCAGCCATAGGAGTTGTGCAATCTTGTATTTTACTGGAGATGGTCTTTTTTAGCTCATGGTTTATCACAAAAAGATAGGCTTGTGGCCTTCTTGGAGAAGTCAAACTGAATCACAAAAGACTATGGATTTCATCCCCTGGGGTACAAAATCACACTGTTATGTACCACAAAAAAACGTGTTAAGAATGGGAATTAAAAGCTATTATTTGCAAAAAGAGGTTGTCAAGTATTAGATACTAGGGGCAGATTTTGAATAGGTTGTGCTATCATTTTCTAGGAGAAAAGAAATAGGGTACCCATATGTTATTACATAAAAAAAGTAGCCTGACATTTGAAGCACAGTAAACACTTAAATCTTCCATCAATGGTGCCACTGAAGTGAATATTTTAAGATGCATTTGAAAATGCATCTTAATGAATCCTGCTTCCTTTGATGCCATGTATAAAACCAGCAGCTTGCATCTCTCAGTGCCCATTTCTATGTCACAGACTGTAAGATCCCAAATCCCAAACTTTTAACGAGGAAAGTTAGTAGAATGAAAATAAGTAGATTTTCTGAATGAATGGGAACTCAGGGATTACTTTAGATCCAACTCTATGCTTCAGGTGTAGATGTCTTTTCCAGGATCCATCATTGCCTGTCTTTGGGAAAAGCCTCTGACCTTGTTCACATTGACGCTTTCTTGAACTAAAAATCAATTCTTTGGGATACAGTTTAAACAATGTCTGAACAGAGTGTGAAACAGAGATAGGAAAATTAATACAATCCTTCCTATAGTTTTAGTGTTTTCTAGGAACAAATCCATGAGGTCTAAGAATGGCTTTGTCAATAGCAATGCTTATCAGGGAAGTTGTGAATGCTCCATCCTGGCAGTGTTCAAGCCCAGGTTGGACAGAGCCTTGGGTGACATGGTTTAGTGATCTCAAGGTCCTTTCCAACCCTAATTATTCTATGATTTAAGGCTTCAGCAGTGTGTTTGTTGTTATACAGACTTAAGTGGAAAATGACTCCCAATTTATTGAGGTTCCTATCATGATGTCTTTATTTAGGAGCAGATTCTGTCATCCCAATAAGAAAAATATGGACTGCTTTAATCCACTAAGAGATGTGCTGAGATACCAGTGGGATTGTCTGAACATTGATCTTTCTGCAGGCTGTGTTAGTACATCAACAGAGATAGCAAATGCTGTGGTCACTTCTGATTCACATTGTTCAGGGCATGATATTTTAAACCCAAAATCTCTGCGTTGTTTTTCAATGATGTGATGAGTTCAGTGGGAACACTTGAAGTACTAAAAATGCGGAACTTGTAAAATGCTTTCAATAATTGTCAAAATATGTATGTTTAAAATGGTGAAAAATCTGTTTTTAAAACATGTACATGACAAGTTATGGAAAACTAAGGCACTGAGGCTGCTCTCTATAGCAAAAGCAGGTGGCAATATCCTTTCTAGTGATGGCACCAGGAAATAATTCAAATCACAGTGTAAAAGCCACTGACCTCTGATTGCGAGATAGCAAATTGAATTAAATGCGTACCTGTAAATACTGGTTTATTCCCAGTACTGGTGTATTCCCGATAGTGGGACCAGCACAGAGAGTGGTGTATCTGTCTGCAGATAAAAGGGATGTTAAGAAGTGCCTGTGTGCTGTCCCAGGCCAGGCGGGAGGTGAAGGCAGAGGCTGCCCAAGCAGTAATCATGGGAGGCACCGCAGCAGGGATAGCCCTTTGTTACCATCCTTCTCTTCTGCATTTGTGGTGGCTGTGAGGCTACTTTGGTCCCTGGGAGTGGTAGACTAGATCCCAAGATCTGCCCACATCCTGCCCGTCCCTGCCTGTTTACTTGCAGGGCTGTAGCCTGCAGAAATGCATTCCTCTGCATGGGACAGAGCTCAGAAATAAGGTAGGTCTTAACATGGACGAGAGCCATGTGATGGGAAAAACACTTTTGCCTCCTCTCATTCTTTTCCTTAGAAGAGAAACAGGGTAACAAAATCCAATCCTAGAATAAGTCTTTGCATTTCCCCTAGGAATGCTTCCTTTGCTGTAAGATTCACACTATGCAAAGGCAATGCTCCTATTTATAACCTGTGGTTGAAGGGAAGTCTCTCATCAAGAGTCATCTTATACTAACTGTTGAATGGATTTAAATGCTTTGGTAACATTTCTTTCAAGAGCTTGTCCTCTACAAAAAGGTGGGTGAGCCTCAGCATCAGGGTCTGTGCAGGTTTATTCATGCTTTCCTCTTGTGTAGTTCCACTGGGGCTTGGGTTTGGTTTGGTGTTGGTTTTGATTTGTCTTTTTGAGTAACACAAATACATAGAGCTGCAGCTGCACATGAGGATGGAGTCAGGCTCTGAGACACCAGACATTTGCTGCTACAGAAAAATAATTGATTCCTGCTATTTGGAATGCGATGAAACTGAAATGTGTTAAGGTTGAATACTGAGCCTGCACTTGCATGATATTTCCAATAATTCATGTTCCTTTGAAGTCATTTTACTGTCCTGACTTTCCTGTTCTTGAATTGTTGCCAGTGAAACTCAGTCCCCCAATGTAATTCATAAGCAGGATTCATAAAGCTGACACTCTTTACATTGGTATGTGAGGAAGAGAAATCTTTTTGCCTCTAGGATGTTATTAGGAACAAGATGACAACTTGTGAATATTTTCCAGGTATCATAATTCTTTAATATATTGGAATGTTGACTAATATGAGTGATAACATCACAGCAATGTGTGACAGAAGAATTAGCATTTCTGTTACACTGAATTGCAGATACCTTTGTTCTAGCTTAAGGGGGACACCAAAAGTCCCAGTGCTGAAACGTTTATTATAGGTTTTAACATTGTTTTTTGTCTTCTAATGCATTCAACCTTACAGGGACTTCACCTGTGATGTAAGCATAAACCAGGTAAAACAGTGGTCTCATGGCTATCCAGTGTCATTTCTGTGGCTATAACTGAATGGTTTATAAAAGTAATGGACCACCTTTTATAAGAACTCTTCCAAAGCAAAGCTTTTTGAAGAAATCTAATCACACGCTGTGACGGATTTTTGTGTGGGTTTTGGTGAACTCTTGATAGGTAGTGAAGTCATTGTCAAGTTAAACAAGCTGCTACATGTGAATAAACGAATCACTACATCACACTAATGCAGTGGTGTGGAAAAGCAAGAAGAGGTCTATTGTCAGTGAGAAGGGGTGCAAGAGCAGATATACTTTGCTGTTTGCTCTAACAAACGCTCTTCCACAGACTTCAGAAGTGGAAGGTCTGTATCAAGACTAAAGACCTGTATTATGCTTCCAATCTTTCATCTGTTCCATGCAGCTCATAAGAGCTAAAGCACTTATCTCTTGGACTTGAGAGTCAAAGCTAGTGTTCAATGCAGATGGGAGTACCAGAGAAAAGTTATGCCCACAGCAGTCTTCTTCTCAGGTGGTTAATGTGAATACAGGAAAGCAGCAGCTCTATGTCTGGACTCACATTAGCTATTTCCACAGAGGGCTGGAAAATCCCTTTCAATAGGTAAATGTCAAACATGGCTATTGTACTGTATGATGCCAAATGTATACAGAAAGCTGTGCCATGGAAAGGTGTAGTTTATGAGCTAAATACAGTGGCTCTCTAAAGCTTTCATATCCCAAGCAGTGTTGAAATGTTGTTGCTTTACAGCTCTTGCTAGTAAGTAACTGCAGCAAGACCAGATTTCTCACACAGCAAATATTTCTCTAGATCTAACAGTTTAGGGTTCTTAAAGATTATTTCTTTTCCCATAAATCTGAGTGGCTTGGGATTTACACCAGTTATTGCTTTGAAGTCTAATTCTCCTCAGATGTCTGATTTGCCTGAGAGATGTAAGTGCCGGCATGGCAAAATTAAAGCCACAGTTCAGCAGCGTAGATCGAAGCGGGCTGGATTTTGGAGTGAAAATTCCTTCCCTGAATTTGGGAGTCACCCCAGCAACTCGCATGCCATGCATGCCAAGTGGCAGCAGGAGGATAGAAGCTGAATGGAGAGCAGGATTGAGTCAAAAGGCCTGAAAGTTAGATAGGTTGAAAGGAAGTTAGATGGCTGAAAAATGTACTTTCTTCAGTAGCTTTAAAAAATGCTTTCTGGTAAAAATACAGTGAACTCTGTTGCTATAGCTACCAGCAGGGTTTTGTAGAGAACTTCTTGAGTACTTGCTATTTAGTGGTACACAAATGCATAGTTTTTCTTAGTCTGAGGCATCAGCATCACCTTGTGTTTGGATTCTCTCCTAAAGCATTTCAGCTGCCGCAGTGTTTAAAGTTTGTGGAAAAAGCAGAGAAAGGTGAGGTTCTATGTTGATCTCGAGAATTCTTTCCTTCCCCCTCTCTTTATTACACAAGTGTAACATTGCTGATGTACCTGAGCTAGTGTGTTATTTCATTTCAAATTTGTTTGTATGTTTGGGGTTCTTTTTAGGCTAAGAAATAGCTAATAGCATTGTGGGGATTTATTTTTACCTTGGTAGGGAAAAAACATTCAAATCATTTATTATCCACCAGCTTTGCCACTTGTTTTGGGCCCTAGAAGCCAGGGAAAGGTTTCATATTTAAACGTGACACTGCAAACAGAAGATAAATGCATTCATTCTAGAGATCAAGTACATTGGGTGATGGTAACTGAGCACTTGAGCAACTTCCTGGTTCCGATGCAGGAATATTGTATCTCATAAATCAAGACTGATGGCTCTCTAGAGCAGGAAAAATGCTTTGTTTTGTACAAGATATAGATGAGATACTGGCATTATCAAGAATAATTTTGTACTTACATTGGTCAGGAGGTCAGAATGCACATGATCGTCTCTTTCATCTGTAATAATCTATAAATTAGGGTTGTTACCTGAATATATCAAGATGAATATGAAACAATTTTGCAAGTTAATTGAGGTCTTTTATGTATCCGTGGAATACAAGAGTTATAACACCTGGTTTATCTAACAAAAAATGGACTGTCAGTCCTGCTAACAGGAGCAAAACAAGCACAATCCCATCTCTTAATTGGAAACATTAACTTTGAATACATTAATATGTAGATTACAGCATGTAGATTAAACATACAAACATGGACATGCAGAGTGAACATAAAACATGTAGATTAAACCATACATTAGCATGTAGATGAAAATAGTTACTTTTCAGAGAACAACTGTGTCTGAAATATTTGCTTATCTGTATATGGGGTAAATTCATGTGCAACTCTGCCTACCATGGTGATCAGTACTATGGCATTTTACTTGACACTGAAAGGAAAGCAAAGAAAGCTACCTGCTTAGGGCTCAGTGGGGCAGGAAATCAAAAAACATACAGGAAGGGCTATGGCACTCACTGTCTTTTTGTAAGCTTTGTTTTGCTGGTGAGGATGTCTTTAGGCTTCCAGGTTCCTGACTTTACCTGCGGAGTCAGTGAGAGCAAAGCATTACCCACAAGTATTTAGGATAGATGTACATCAGGGTTGACTTTATCCAATGCAGTTTATGGATTCAGAAGAATCACACTGAAGTTTAACCCTTTAGGCAATCCAGGACTCCATGAAGACCCCATAGTATTAGTCTCATATCCATCATAATTCACCGAGAAACTGGACTAAATGCTGCAAAAGATGTTCTTTGTGTAAACTAGTGTAAAAGTTCAAAAAGACATTGCTTTTCCTAGCTCCACTTTGGTCCTTCTACCAAAACCTGCTTTCCTCGGGCAGTTTCATCATTCAGGAATGGGTATCTGTTTAGAAACCTAGATATGCCACTTCTGTTCCTCATTAGATTTTATACTCCAGTCTTTACACCCTCTTGCTTCTGAACTTGCTAAAGTTTCCTATTATTACCTTTACCATCTGTTAGCTGTTGCTGCTTTTGGCTGACTTTCTTGATCACCTTGACCAGATAGACATCTGTTGGAGTATTAGTGTCTCTTAAATTCCAACATCTAAATCTTACTGTTTGTTTAGGCTTTTGTTGCATCTAGGGAAAAGAAGTGCTTCTTGTGAGTAGTTCACTTATTTTACTCATCTGCCTTAGAAAGAGATAAAATCAGTCTGGCTATGGATTTATTTAGAGTATAATGAGGTAAATTCCAGCCAAAGCTCTTGTCTTCAGAAATAACCCAGTGTGAGAGAGTATCTTAAATTCACCTTTAACGTCCAGAAAGGCACAGATGTGATTTCATTGAAGTTCTAGCACTGCTGTCTATATGGATATCTCTTTTCCATTTCTGCTATTCCTCATGTCCCTTCTCTTCCACCAAACTGCCCAATGTTGTCTTTGCTCTCATTTTCCTTTTAGCTACAGTATGTCCTGCCATCTGCTCCTGTCTCTCATTTCTAGTTGTTTCTGTTATGAACAAAATACTTCTTTCATGGCCTCAGCCCTTGGCCATCTACCTGAACAGAGCACATAGATAGATATATTATATCATAAAAGACCTACACCTAAAAGTCAATACCCTGTTCCTGAGATAGCAATTCAGTATGCAAGGGTGTCACCAGTTTTGGAAACTCCATATCCATCTGAAAATACCCTCCTTCCCTATGTCAAATAATAAAAGCTTTCTTATCTACTATTGCTTAATCAATAACTATCTCTTATTTTAAGGAACAAATTCAGAATATTGCATACAAATAGATAAGGAAAGGGAATCAAATTAGTTTTTGTTTCAGGTCTATATGGGACACCTTGGTATCACTCTTCTTCCTACAGCTATTTATGAAAATTGAAAGGAAGGAAGCAGAACAGAGGAGATGGGTCAGGGCGTGAGTTTAGATGGTTCAAAACCCTTCCAGCCATGTCAAGATTATTGACTTGACACTATCCCACCTGTTGTCTTGAGCACAGGCTGTTGTGGTGGGGTAGCTCGTAGTGACATTTCTTATCAGCTACTAAGTGATGGGCCTTCTGTGTCTGTCAGTTCCTAGTGCGAAAGCAGTGTATGGGCTGTAAAGCACAACTTTTGGTTTCTTATCCTTTCTGTGTGAGTGACAGTGGTGATGAGATCCCTTTCTAGCAGGAAATATGGGTAGTTTGCATGCTTTCTTCTGGCTACAGGCTTTTTCCTGTTTAATTGGCAGCTTTCAGACCCTTGTTTGCTGTACTTCTTTTAAGTGTTGTCTTCATCATCCCTATTGCTCACAGCCATGTAAGAAGCAATGCCAAGAAAACTGACGAAGCAGAACTTTGCTGTAGTTCTCCCACTGCCAGGATCATGGCAAAGATCACAGAAGGATTCACAGGATTTCCTGTGTGTTGCATTTGGAAACTGGGAGGAGCAAAGTTTGTTTTATCTGAGGCTCAGACTTAGGATCTCTGACACTGGATAGTCTCTGCTTCTGCTTGACTCCTGTGTGTTCCCCTTGCCTGCTAGTACCATGTACATGTTGACCATGATGCTGGGCAGAGATGGTTGAGACATCAAGGATATTCTATCCAACTTGTTTTCACTCAAATCTGGTGCTGCATTGAGGTGTGCTTCTTAATTCTTGTATTTTAAAGGAGTCTGTATCGATGCCAAAGACATCCGCAGTGCAGACATCTATGGTCAGAGGAGGTTCATCTTCTTCTCTCCTCCCAGCCCCAGCTCCTTTTGTGGGAGAGAGAAGCATTTGAGATTAGAGACAGAAAAGGCTTGAGGCACTTGCTTCCAAGATTTTTAGTCTCAAGTCCTCCATACAACCTCCCCACTTTGCAGACACCTAAACAGGTTAAGTTGTCTAACCTTAGAGTTCTGTTGGGTCTTCCCAGAATTGCCTCTGCCTTAAATGATTAGAGTTATACAATTATAAGAAATAAATCTGCAATCCTATGTGAGTTCCAGCCTCATTTTGTTGTTTCAGGTCAGTTTTCAAAGTGCTTTCCTGCCACGATATGATGTCAGCTAACCATAAATTGCTTTCTACCCTGGGGCCCTGCTGCAGCAAGGAAGCATAGAATGGCCTTTTCCTAGAATACCCAGCAAGAAAAGGTTGCTTGCAAGCTGCTAATATTCATTCATCTGTCCTTTTGCTTTTTTATGTGTTAAAAGGGAAGTGGCATTGCTTGTTCTCAGTAGATGTGAGCATGGAGAGACTCTGTTTGGGTGGATTTCAGGCAGTGGATACCACACAGGGGACCACACTCCTGCAACTGGGTAAAGAGGGGAAGATTCAGAGAGGGGCAAGGCTGAGGCTGTAGCCCTGCTATCTGCATTTCCCCAGCCAAGAACAGATCTCTCTTGTTTTCATGGCTTTTCTTCACAGATCTGTCACTTTTGCTTGTGCATTGGTGTCCACAGCAGAGTTCTGGGTTTCATTACAAAGGCCAACACCATGGAAATTGGACCATGGAAATCCTTCGGTATACTAAATTTCTTCATCAAATGTCATTGGTCTTGAACAAACTTTCATGACATTAGATGGCCATCAACTTGTTGGAACATACGGAGGAGCAATTCACTCCCATAGTGCAAGTAGAAGGCGTTAAAGTGTCTGTATTAGGGACGTTCAGAAGTGGTGGAAGTGGTGGGTGAGTGTGTGGTACATTTCACATTAGCATAGCCCTGTTAATAGCCCGGAGAGTGACAGGCAATTGGTATGAGCTCACTTCTGGAGCTTGCAAGGATTCTGGTAATCCTTATCCAGGCTATTATCATAAGGAATCCAAAGCAATTCTTCCTTGCATTGGCACCAGTAGGAGTTCTGGGAAATGCATTTACTGGGCTTCTCTTTGTTAGAAAGTATGTTGCCTATTTTCCGAACAGATTTAGGCTGTTACCCCATTCAGATTCCTTGCTCCGGCTCTGCTAGCTGACTATATAAAGCCATGACATATGGATCTTTTTACTGACATAATCCTCTACTGTACTAAAAAAGAAAATATTAGGTTTCATTCCAAGAGCTAGAAGAACTTCCATAAGGATATAAAAAGCAGGAAATGGACGTTGTAAGAGTAGAACTCTCTCATATTGAATAGCCTCAAGGGACTCAATGTAAAAGGCTCCTTCCTAATAGTTAATATGGGCTGGAAAAGTTCTGCCTCTGTTGAGAGGAAATGGAATTTGTGGGACTATCCCTACAGGTTATAGGGCTTAGGCCAAAGGACGGAGCTTTTGCGACTGTAATAAATCAATATGCTTTGCACATACAGCAGTAAAGACAGTCTGAACATGTAGATCTGGGGACAAATCTCAGATTTTCCATTCCATAGAGAAGTATTTCTATAGCCTGACCTGTTTGCTTCCTCTGTGGACATCATTTTGATCCTTGTCTTGCTTACATCTCTCCTCATTAATCTGGACTTCCTGCAGACAGCAGTGGCTGTTAATTTAAATGCTTGAATTGGACTCTCTTCTCATGAAAGCCAGCGAATAATGTTATCCATTACCCTAAATAGACAGTGTGCCTTGTATTACATGCACATGGTGGACTTTCCCATTCCAGCACATGTATATGTTGCAAACCTTGCTTCAGTGACAACATGAGAGATATTTCAGAGTTTTGTTAAGTTTAAAAGAGGTGGGAAAAAGACAATGGGCAGTTTTCTATCTTAGACTGGGTGTGATAGAAGCATTATGGGGTGAGTGAACTGTGCAACTGCTATTGAGTGATGTATCTTGGAGTGTGTGTTCCTTCCTAGGAAGTACTTCACCATTCATAAATTATTATGTATCAAATTCATTGTATTAATATCTGCAGGAGTCAAATATACTTACGCCTCAATGGATGAGCCACTGCAGGGGTACAATGTGTACTAAACAACTATGTAAATGGCTTGCAATCTACGTGACTCAAAGTACGTATTCAGGTATATTTCAGGGGTAGGAGAGGATGGCTTCCATATAAATGATGACAAGTTAACTCACTTTGAATCTCCTGTTCTGTTCCTGGTTCCCTGGTCCATGCTGAAAGGGTTTAGGCTAGTGCTTTCCAAAGGAAAGTAAGTAAAAATCAAGGAGAAAAAGTTGATTTAAACAAAACGTAGCACTGAAAAGCTACTTTGCTATAAGGAAAAATACATCTAAAAATATCAAATTGATGCTTGAGTCTCAAGTTCAATATTTTCTTCTTGGTTTTGCCAGCTAGTAAATAAATGAGAAAGAAACTGCCAGTGTGAGCACTACAAGTGCTGGTGCCAGGTTCTTGGGCAAGCCCTGTTTTCCGGACATTGTTTTCCCAAATCAGGTGGGCAGAGCTTCCCCTTGTCAGCTCTCCTGACTCCTAGGACCCCACTCTGTGACACTCCCTGAGAGTCTTTTCCCTGAAAAAGGTTAATTAAGATGCTTATGGAATAGTGTTTAATACAGAACCAGCATCTGAGATGTAGAAGTTCTTTTGAAATTCAAGCTCTTAAGTAGCTGAAATGAGATGGGCTTATTACTTGACTGGTGAATAAACACATGTGTTCATATGGTGCATTATGGGGTTTCTTTTACAGATAGGTAATGCCAAAGAACTGCTGGGTGTTTCTCAAACATAGAATCATAGAATAGTTAGGGTTGGAAAGGACCCTAAGATCATCCAGTTCCAACCCCCTGCCATAAGCAGGGACATCTCACACTAAACCATGTCACCCAAGGCTTCGTCTAACCTGGCCTTGAATACCGCCAAGGATGGAGCACTCACAACCTCCCTGGCCAACCCATTCCAGTGCCTCAGCACCCTAACAGAAAAGAATTTCCTTANCCAAGGATGGAGCACTCACAACCTCCCTGGCCAACCCATTCCAGTGCCTCAGCACCCTAACAAAGAAGAATTTCCTTAGATCCAATCTAAACCTCCCCTGTTTAAGTTTGAACCCGTTACCCCTTGTCTTGTCACTACAGTCCCTAATGAAGAATCCCTCCCCAGCATCCCTATAGGCCCTCTTCAGATACTGGATACATTGCATAGTGTAGCTTGTTTCTAGCTCCTGGTAAGTTATGTTGGGAGACCAAGAGACAGCTGCAGTCTGTGGCATGCCCTTAAGACTTGCTTGAGCCATTTGGCCAAGTTTAAAAGGTTTGGAGAAGCTGTTAGAGGGCAGACTTAGATTAGACATTAGGGAGAAATTTCTGCAGTATGAGGGTGGCGAGGTGCTGGCCCAGGGTGCCCAGAGAAGCTGTGGCTTCCTCATCCCTGGCAGTGTTCATGGCCAGGTTGGATCAGGCTTGGAGCAACCTGGTCTAGTGGAAGGTGTCCCTGCCCATGGCAGGGGTTTGGAACTGGATGAGCTTTAAGGTCCCTTCCAACACAAAGCATTCCATGAATCTATGGGCACTTTGTGGAATCTGTTATCCTGGGCACAGCAGCTGGAGCACAGCAGAACAGAGATCCATGTCTTGTCCCAGCTGGGAGCTGTCACGCAGACACAGCATGCAACTGATCCCACCATGTGAGTACAGCTTCCATGTAAATGAAGTGAACTTAATTTGGGAATGATGGTATGGATTTGGTAGTGCCTTAACCACAAGATTTGGGAGATTCTATCATAGTGACTTGTTATCTCAGGTTAGCTTTGGACTTCTCTTAGCCAATCAGTAGAAAGATTTCTAAGCCTGAAACATATCAGTGCAGTTTAAATCTGGAGTTACCTCCTCTGAACAAATCACTGAAAAGTTATACTTGGGGTTATTGCATCAAGGTTTCAGCCTGCAGACACTGCATGGCTGCAGCAGGCAAAAATACATTGCAAAGTACTTGTCTAGCTCTTCAGGTATTTTAGAACTGCAGTGATTTAGCAGGCAATCAGTAAGAGCTTGTTTTAAAGCATCTCTGGTAGATGTATTTGCAAAGGGGTCAATTTGAGGGATGCATGATCCAAGCATAGGTTAGTGAGTTAGGAGTGGCTGAATTCTAATTCTGACTTTCTCTCAGGTTTCCTTGCGTGTGCATGTGCAGCATCACAGAGGTTAGAAGAACACTTCTAAGCTGTAAAGTGGAGCACAGAGAAATTAGGAAATGCCTGCTCTGTGTTAATCCAATCCCTCTGTGAGGATTTATTCTGCTTTATTATTTCTCTTCTCTGTATGATGTTTTTTTCCACATTAAATTCTTGTCTTGTTCTGTCTCCTGGACAGGTACCTGTTGCTTAGGAAAAAATTATTTATTATATTTCCCCTCCTAATTGTTCAGTGCAAACTTTATTTCTTACACAATCAAACTTATTTCCAGTTGCAGAAATAGTAATCATTCCTGGGCCCTGGTAGTTCCAGCACCAAGTACTTCAGGAGGGTAAAAGAGTTCAGCTAAGGCAAACAAATTGATGGGTTTGAATGGTCTGCTGAGCTTTCCCACCATCTTATTTCATCTCCCATAAAGCTGACAGATCGCTTTGTCTGGCATTCATGCTAACCATCTCTCTGCTCTGATTGTTTTTTTTTATGGATTGGGATAGATGTTGAGATGTGATATTGCAAAAGAGAAGAAATTCTCAGCTTTTGCAGCCTCACCAGCACTCTGAAGCAGATGTTGGTGAGCTGCTTTCTAACAGGGTGTATGAATATCTCTACCCAATGTCCTGTGGAGCTGTTAGTAGTCTCCTCCTTGATTTATGCACACTTTGGATCAGTTCTGGTTGAATGAAATATGTCAGGAACAATTCTGGTGCTAACAGGGAATTTTCTGCTCCGTCATTCACATAGGTTTTGAAATAAGGCCCATTAAAATCAATGACCCTCTTTTAATTAACTGCAGTTGGCTTTGGATCAGGCCTGGGAAGATTCATGTCTTCCAGAAATGCCATTGAATGATTTCTTTAAAAAGCACTGAACAAAGATATACAACCTCATGGGCTGATTGGGGTGGGGAGAAAGTCCCATCTCTCTTCTATATGGTTGGCTTCCTGCTCATATTAGCATTAATTTAGATAATTAAATTGCTTAGTTCAGTAGTTGGAAGAGGCACGATCAAGCCACTCTACTAACAGATCAGATGCATGTGTCCAGGGTTTTGGTTTTCTTCTCTTTTTGTGTGTGGAAAAGCTGATTATTGGACACTGTTTTTCCGCCCCAAGGCTAAGCTCTTCTTCAGAGGAGCATACCAAAACCATTTAATATCACATTATGAATGCCACCATAGTTTCAGCATTTGTATGGCATACGGTGATGTTCAGTGGCAGCAGACGGATGGATGAAATTAAGCACAATAATAGCATCAGTCCCTCTTGAATTTAACAGCAAGATGAACAATTCAGCATATTATTTAACAATACCTAAGTAAAATCTCAGATATGTTACAGAGCAAACTAAACTCCAGAACTGGACATGCTTTTTGCATTCAGCCTTGAATCACTTTGTCCTGTCCCTGTAGGGTCTTTGAACTTCTGCTTGCGTGAGGTAGAAGCAGTTTTATTAAATCACGCTCCAGAAATGCCCATCTTACCCTTGACTCCAGTTTTGTTTTGTTTGGTTTTATTAATATTTGTGGCTGAATCCCTCCTCCGAAGGATGAGAGATCACAGAAAGCCTTTGGTATTTTTCCACCTCTGACTCAAGTGGTTTTTGCTGTTGGTGACATTTCTCAAACCAGGACAGAAGAGCAATATCTGGAGAGGATGAAATAGGGACTATCCAGTGCTTGTGCTTAAATGCCTTGTCCTATAAATACCATGAAGTTTTCTTCTCTGCCACATACTTTGTACCTGCCCCTTCTTTTTCCTTTATATTTCAAGATGCCATTTCAGGTTTGCTTCTGTTCTTTCATATAAGTTTTTCTTTCTGATCCCCTGAATTATGGTGATGTGACAGCTGATAGAGAGTCTGAATTCCACCTTATCTGAGAAGCAAGTTTAGAACAAAGCCACTGTATGTCCCTGCATGTCCCTGCAGGATCAGGCTTTGGCAGGGCAAAGACAAAGAAGGATAGAAAACACCATCATCTTATTCACAAAATACTGGGGTTTAGTTTCCTAAATAAATTGATGTAGGGATAGTCTTTGACTTTGTTTCTAACAGGAATAAACCCCATGATGAAATACAGCCCAGCTTTATGGTTCCTTTCTGGATATGTATGTGATACCTTGGAAGGCTGAGCTTAAGCTCTATTCCCAGCCTCAGGAGATAAAGCTCAAGGAGACAAAGCATCATCCCTTAAAAGTGTAAGGGAAGCCAAACAGTGAGCAAAATATTGAAGTACTTTTGAGATGAGAAGACCCAGTTCTCCTTTAACTCGTTTTCTTTTTAATGCTGCTTTTTATAAGCATTCATTTCCCACAGCATTTACTTACAGTTCTAAAGTAAAGAGGCTTTACCACGGATGCTCACTGATCTAAAACTCTATACCAGCCCCCCTGAAAAATCCGTCCTGAAGCTGAAGGTTATATAGAGCTTGTGTCTATCTTCTGCATATTGTTTGCTCAGCTGTGAGTCGGTATGAACAGCTTAGTACTATGCCTGTATTTTAAGTGTAGAGAGCTTACTTCAACATTTACCAGCGTGCTTCTTAGCCTGGATGCCATTCCCACATCATGTTTGCATGTAGCCAGAATTATGCACCTCTTTTTTTCCCATTAAGCTATTAAAAACAGGGCCTCAGACACAGAGTCCACTGTTTGGTAATAAACTCAGACATGATAGGATTTGTCAGTTCTTTTTGCAGTATTACTTAACACGTCTGAATGTGCCACAAGGGAAACCCAAAATGATGTTTGTGAGATAAAAGGGAAAAAGGAGGTATTTTTGAAGGATGCACATTCACTTAGGCCACTTTGAAGAAAATTATTCCCACATGAGTGGCTGAACTAAAAATAATGGTAATAAAAAATCCACATTGGCCGTTTGGAAATAGGGTCAACTAAACAGAAGTTCTTATTCTTGGATTGCTCTGAAGCCTAAATCGTCACACTTCTGGCTCCTTTTTGACCCTTTCTTCTGGAAAGGGAGATGTTGATCAGCTGCTGTAATCTCAGGCTGGGATCAGTCTCGCAGTGACAGGCTGAGGTGGGAAAGAAACAAGTGTGGAAAACTCATCACTAAAAAGGCTTTATCTCCAACCATTCTTCTAATACCCCTGAAGAGTGCCTTGCCACGATTTGAATCCTGTTGACGTGAATGGGGCAATTTTCTCCCACTGATATATCCATACATAAAGTAGCTGCATGTTTAGAGACTTGTTTCAACTCTTCATGCTATAAAAATAGATAAAATA
Organism: Agapornis roseicollis; assembly: GCA_002631895.1. Classification (NCBI taxonomy): domain Eukaryota; kingdom Metazoa; phylum Chordata; class Aves; order Psittaciformes; family Psittacidae; genus Agapornis; species Agapornis roseicollis. Next base: position 111,899 of record NDXB01012576.1, on the reverse strand, counting down.
ATGTATTTTGGCATGGATGCAAGAACAATATTGAACCACGGATGTGTATGAAAGCCACCACTGGTTATAAATACAGATTTTAAGCAGATGTTATGACTTGATTTGGGTTTTTTTCCCCACTATTTTTAGCCTAAATGGCTGTTCCAAGACACCTTTCAGCATTCATAGTGCAGAATTGAGCTCTTGAAGTGTTTTGGCATGAAGCAGAGAGGAATGACTCCTTAGAGACGCAGCTCTCAGATCTGGTCAAGTAGGCAGGTCCTAATGCCGAGGCAAAATCACACATGTACCAAGTGATTAACATCCATTGAGCTCCCTGTCACACTGCATCCTCTGCCTGTTGATCCAGCATCTGTCTGTCCATCCGCTGCCCTTCTGACTGACACTGGCTGGTGCTCTGACTCTTTTATCCTGGCCTCATGTGTTTTAGCAGCTGACAAAGACTGCTTTAATACTGTATTTATAAAGCTTTACAGTGATACAAGTCCAGACAGAGAGAAAGACTGTTTTGAGCACCCAGCTATGAAGTGTCGCATGGCAGATCTGGTTTCCCATCTCTTGCTGCTGCCACGAACCTGCTTTAACATCCCTAGCACCAGAAAACAATGTTTCCTAAAAGATACATGGGAAGAAAAACTTTGGGCTGAAGCTCCCATAGTTATTTTAAGTAATGCTCATCCTGATCCTGCTGCAGGCGGGTGTCTGGTCGGTATTTCAGTAATGTACTTGTGTAAAAGGAAATCCTAATTACTGCAGGGCACGGTGATGTTTTCGTGCCCTTTTTACCCTGTAACCTTTTCCAGCTGGCTCAAACCTCAGCACCTCATTGTCTCATAGGGACATCCTCTGGCTGAGGTGTAAATTGCAACACCTTTAGAGTTGGGGATGATACCTGAATGAGCATGATTTTTCTTCTTTAAAGTATTCCTGTTTGCATTTATGTTCTGCTGCTGGTAGATCATTCCATATCTCATTTGAAGGGTGCAGGGTTTATTAGATATATTCCTTTTCTCTTTGTCTGCATATGATATGGACTTGTGAAAAATAGGAGCCTGTATTTTGTCCTGGGAATAAGAATTTACAGCTCATCTCAACAACTGCATAAGATTTCCCCCTTTTTATTTCCTAACCCAGCATGACACACACTTTATTTCTGATGCATGGTAGAGACAGGCCCAGCATTTGACTGATCAAGGCTGGTTTTGAACAAATGCTGACACCACCGTTCTTTTTGTCTGTGATTCCCACAGAACCCTATTGCTTTGAACAGAAATATCCTACAATGTGTAATCAGTGATGATCTACAACATACAGTTCCCCTTCATGCCTCTTTTAGCCAGCTGCCAACAGTGAGAAGCTGATGTGCATGTTAACAGACAGAGGAAACAAAAATTCCTTCAAAAATGGATGAAGAAATCTGTGTTTGAGAGGAAAAGGCAGATTCAGGAGCAGGGAGAAAGTTTTCCAAAATGATTCCTTGGAAAGCTACAGAGTGGAAACTGTTTTCCCCTGTGTGTGTACACAGCAGATAGAACTGCAGTGATTATGTGATAGAGGTTGGAAGTAGGTAATATTAAGGTCCTTTCCAACCCAAACCGTTCTTTGATTCTATGATCTAATAAAAAATACTAAAATAACAGCAATAAGTAGATAATAAAATTAATATTATAAATGTTGATCTAGTGTTAGAAAACATAGTTAAACCTTTAACAGCTCAGCCACTTTGCCTGCCTTGTTACACCATCAATGGCTTAAGTCAAGGTAAAGTCAAACCAATGACCTTGAACTGAAGATCATCCACCTAAGCTTTTGCATTTCTTTAAGCTGAAGAGTTGAAAGGTGTGTTTTGAAGCTGCTGAGTTTACTCCTGTAAAGAAGGATTGAGGGCAACAAATATGCATATGAAAGCAGACATGTATTTTTAGCAGTTGTTATTTCTGAGGCTGTGGGACTGAAAGCAGCAATGGGTGAAGCAGCAACCAGTTGTGTGTGATTTGCAGTGGTTTGTATCTCTGCTCTGTGTTGTGTATCTCCTAATGATGAATGTGTGGGAGGGCCAGGTCAAGAATAGTTTCCACTCCAGTGCATTGATTGTGTACTTGGCAGTGGGCTCAATTAAAGTATAATAATCTGGTAATCTCCCTCCTGTTTCCATTCAGGCTGCTGCACACTGAATAGAGACAGTGAAAGAGTATAGCTTTTGGAAAGTAGGTGAAATCCCGCCTCTTTGTCTGAGCAGTTTGTGTCTAGCTAAGTAAAATGAAGGCAGAAGAAACAGCTCTCCAAAATGTTGCTCCATGACTTGCACCATGACTGCTGTTTATTTCTATGAGGTAACATTTACTGTTTATTTCTCTTTCTAGGCTACGGATTGGATTTCTAACGAGCTTCTTACCACAGAGAAAAGACAAGCTAATGTGAGAAAGGAGATATGGAGATGTCCATGATGAGAAGATGCTGTGTGCCCCATCTCCTGGTTCTTCTCACATTTGTGTTCAGCAGGGAGCGAACTGAGGCACAAAGAGCAGGTACGTGCTGTTTGGCTTACTGCTCATGCTAAGTAACTGCTGGGCCTTTTACGTGGTTGAGAAGCTATTATTACTATGAGGAAAACAAAAAAAAAAAAAAAAACAAAGCAAGGCACTTACTGCTGAAAAGACATAAAATAGACCTTAGGAATGGAGATAGCTTGGGGATCAAGGTTATGATTTATGTAGGGTCTCTTTTGTGCTATGGACTTAATGGTTAGCTTAGTTACCCACAGCAAAGAGTTTACTATGTATGCAGTTTACTATGGATACACTTCATGTATCTCACACTGGTATGGAGACCACTTCATCAATTGCCTTCACATCAGAGTTGGTGAATCTTCTATCTGGCTGGGACTTTCCTAGTTTGCTAAACAGGGCTAGGACACTGTTCATAGTCCCCCTTGGTTCATATGTTCATACATAGTGATAGGATAAGGGTTAATGCCTTAAACTAAAAGAGGGGAGATTTAGATTAGGCATTAGGGAAAAATTCTTCCGTGTGAGGGTGCTGAGGTGCTGGCACAGGGTGCCCAGAGAAGCTGTGGCTGCCCCATCCCTGGCAGTGTTCAAGGCCAGGTTGGACACAGGGGCGTGGAGCAAGCTGCTCTAGCGGAAGGTGTCCCTGCCCATGGCAGGGGTTTGGAACTGGATGAGCTTAAGGTCCTTTCCAACCCAACCTATTCCATGATTATATGATACTGTATAGTTGCTAGCATGGTCCCTGGCATGGCTTTTGGCCTGTGCTGGTGAGCACTCTCCCCAAAATGGCACTGAATGGTTTGCATTAGAAGATGATGCAGCTCAAGGACTGTTCCTATCAGCAATCTTGACAAGGACATGTTGGCTTTTCTTGAGTAGTAAGAAGAGTTGTCTGGCTGTGAATGATGCTGCATCTCAGGGACAGAAAATGGTTGTAGACCCACAATTTACTGGTGTAAAAAGCCCGAAGTTACTTTGAGGTTGAGGTTTTCAGTCCCTTTTTCTAGGAAAAAAAGCTATTTTGTATGCTTGGATAATTTACAAGAAAGGAAAGGCTTTTTTAGATTTTTCCTCCCTCTACAGAACAGCTACTTTATGATCTGTATAAGGCTTTCTGGATGAAGTTTAGCAGAAGTAAGTACTTAGTAATAAACCAAAGTGAAATCTCATCTTTTTTCCTACCTGTGGACCAGTCATAGGAAATGATAGTGGTACCATTTATATGTGTGTTCTGTGATTAAATAATTTTGGTCTTACAGCTTGTTTGTGAAGTATTTTTAATAGCAATATTGCAAAACAGTTGACTCAGTGTCTGAGTAGATGAACACAGCTCCTGGAATTATGCTTCCAGAGAGTATTCCTGTAATTACAAAAAATGAAAGTTCACTTTCTATGAATTATCTCCCATGTTCCCTTAACAGGAACTGATTCTGCCAGTAAACAATATCATTATAGCATTCTTGGAAAACAATTAATTCTGTCCAGCAGTGGACATTGCCATGCTGAAAATGCAGATTAATATTTACTAAAAGCTTTTCTGCAGCATTTCACCTCACTGCCATCAGGTCTGCGAGCAAAGAGGCTCTGACTCTAAGAAAATGATCCTGAAAGACTACCTTTTTCTTCCCTGCAATGCTGCCTGAAATAGGCATCATTTTTAAACCTTCACCCCCTCCTTGTTCTAAGGCTCATCACCCCTGTACTCAGGATTCATTCTGCCTCTTCTGTTCCTTTCTAAATTGCAGTCAATTCACCTGCTGAGAATTGTTAAAATGAAGGAAGGTCTGTGTCTTGCGGGTTTTATACTCAACCTTTTATGTTCTTTAGTTAGCCTCACCTAATATTCTTGCAGACAGAATAATTTAATGTAATAATGATTTTGGTTTTTGGGAGGGGGAAAGTGGAGATTTCTTGGTTATCTTTTACTGTTCTATGTTCTATGTAGAGCCTGTTCTATATTCTGACAAAATCAAACAAAACTGCACTTTATTTTCCCTTCTTTCTTCTTTCTCCTTTCTTCTTCTTTTCTTATTTTCTTCCTTTTTTCTTTTTCATCTTTGTTCTTCTTTCTTTAATTATTATTACTATTACTATTATTGTCATCTTTATAATAATATGTCAATCATTAATCTGTTCTTATCTCAACCCATGAGTTCTCTCACTTTTACCGTTATAGTTCTCTTCCCCAGATAGTTATCAATGAGATCCCAATCCCATATGGTTAGGTTTTTTCCATAGACACCTATGCAGCACCTGGGATGTACTGTGCTACAGAAGTTAACACAAAAAACAGATGATGCTCATTTTTCATCATCACCTGCAACACACAGGGTGTATATTCCACCACTCTCACAGCCATCATGCATACCATGAGCACTGACCTACAGTGTTATGATGACCTATAATGCTTATGCTCTTATCTGAAGGCAAATAATCTTCATGTAGCTGAGCTACCCACACTCTTTTCCAGTGCAGGGGGATGTTCAGGATTCCTGTCCTCTTCAGGGCAGGTTCACAGCCCCATCAGGATCAAAAGCACCAGTGCTGATTCATGAACTCTTAGGTCAGATTTGGTTAGGGTCTCAACAGTCACAGCCTGTCCCACTAATTCCAGCCAGGGAGCAGGGAAGGCTGGGAAATGGCAGCCAGGCTCAACTGGCAATCCAAATACTAGGCAAGTTCATAGTGATGATGCAGGTCCAAGACGAAGCCAGGAGAATGAGTCAGGATCCATATCGGGTCCAAGAACAGCATCCAGTGTCAGCGCTGCTCCAGGTAAACCCATAAAGATGAGGCAGGTCTGAGGTTAAGCCAGGTGGTCAGTTTATGCTTCAGGATTTAAAAGCAGCTTCCAGAGGAAGAAGAGACAGATCTTTCTCAAATACTTCCAGCAGAGCTTTCTGAGGAGCCCACCCAAGGTCAGGGAGCCATAGGAAATAAACCCTGGAGAAGCGGTTTACTCTCAGGGCCATCAGGAAAGGATTTCAAGCTTTCACAGTGAATCTGTCAAGCATCTCCACCTTGTTGATATCATGGTGCTGGCTTGACTTCTGATGAAACTGCAGTGGAAGATGCACTTCATTATTAATGGGTCTCAGTCACTGATGGACATTTCGTTACTGGGACATGGCTGGAACTAGTCTGATGTGAGTGAAAACATGCAAACTCTACAATGGGGATGTCACTTTTAATGTACGGAGAGCTAAACTGTCCTTGGTGGGTATATGCTTAAGTTATGTATTCTCACAAATGGTCTGACCAAGAAATGGAGCTTGGTCAGTCCAGGTCAGAGCCCATAGGAGGTTAACATGGTTGTGGTGGGAATAGTTTGGAGAATAAGGGTTTTGTAATGAAATAGGAATGAACAGAACAGATCTACTCTCAGTGGGTGTGAGTAGATGTGGATTACCAGCTAAGGTCCTGCTAAAGCAGTAGGATTTAAAAGCAATTGCCAACATCTTAAGGGCCAGATAGTGCAACTCCAGTTGATCATAGAAAAGCCTGTTACTCTGAGAGAAATGAAGTGATACAGGCACTGGTATGGACTAGCTGTCTGTCTTGTACCATGTTATATGTGCTTTGGCCTACATATAATTGGTCAAATTACCAAACTGCTTTTCAAAGAAGTGGTTAAACTGTGAGACAACATGAGACAAGCACTACTGGAGAAACAAAGGTTGGTGCTTGAGACCACAGAGAAATTGACTTTGTAGAGCAGCTTTTTTCAAGCTTGAAACTCATAATTTGTTAAGCAATATGGTCTATAATAGTGATTTAAAGAAATGAATACATATAATGTATTTTGTCTAGTTGGGGCATTATGTTGATAAATAGGACATTTATGAGTCTATGGCCTCCTAGCTTCAGAAACAGCTAGAAAACATCTCCTGGGAGATGTCCTTTCTTGGCAAGAAGCTGACAAATATATGACCAGTCTGACTTCATAGGATAAGCAAGCTGCAATTAGAATAGATTTGCCTTTTGGATTACACAGGCCTCAGATTACAAATGTCATGGCTGGAGGCAAAACAGTGGTTGTGGGGATAAGTGAACTTTTTCCTTGCAAAGCAACTTTCCTTTGTTGTCAAGGAAGCCATCCCGGTATTCAGTGAATCATCCTTTAGTCAACAGTCAATGGCAGAGAGCCTCAAAATCAAAATAATCTTGTTATAAACTTGCTTCACCAACATACCATGCTGAGCAAAAGAACTGCTTCTACCTAAGCATAAATAAATCATCATGTTAATGTATGAGGGAGCATGAGAGCTTTGCTACTCAAGGTCATGATTGACATAGGCAAGGTCAGGGCAGGTCTCTTGATCTGCCATCAGAGCATGGCCTGAGCGAAGGCACTGCCATGAAGCTTGAGAAAAGTATCTTCATATGCATGCAGATGGTGTAGGAGAAAGACTGAGCAGAGGCAGTTAGTAGCGCAGGAGGAGAATGGGTTTGCATTTCAAAGCAAAGTGTGTGCTCATCTGTAGATGTCCTGAAACAGATGAGGTGAATCACAAGGAAGAAAGGCTGAGAATCTGCACTTTCTCTGCAGGATAAGGAGAATGTTTGCTGCCTCCTCTAAATTGCTCACTAGGGAGCCATGCCTAGGGGATATTTGGTATGCCTGGTACTCTTCTTTCATCTTCCCTTAGCGATGTTTTCTGCTGCTCCTGCAGGTTGCAAGAACGTTCACTATGACCTTGTCTTCCTCTTGGATGCCTCCTCCAGTGTTGGAAAAGAGAATTTTGAGAAAGTTCGGCAGTGGGTTTCTAATTTGGTGGAAACTTTTGAGATCGGCCCTGACAAAACCCGTGTTAGTGTGGTGCGATACAGCGATCGTCCGACCACAGAGTTTGACCTGGGGAAGTACAGAACCCGCGAGGAAATCAAAGCGGCTGCACGAAACATTAAGTATTATGGGGGTAACACCAATACTGGAGATGCTCTCAGGTACATCAACACCTACAGCTTTTCCAGAGAAGCTGGTGGGAGACTTAGCGATCGAACTGTTAAAAAAGTGGCCATCCTTCTGACTGATGGAAGGAGCCAGGATCATGTCTTGGATCCTGCCAGTGCAGCCCATCAGGCTGGGATTAGGATCTTTGTTGTGGGTGTTGGTGAAGCCCTAGAAGAGGAACTTGATGAGATTGCTTCAGAACCCAAGTCTGCTCACGTGTTTCATGTCTCTGATTACAATGCCATTGATAAAATCCGGGGAAAGCTGAGAAGACGTCTCTGTGAAAGTAAGTAGAGCTCTCTGTTCTTCTACACAGTTAAAACTGTAATGGGTTCAGTTAACATATAAGTATGAAAAGCTGTGATTGTTTTGTTTCATGGGTTTGATCTGAAATGGGGGAAGTTCAGGTTAAATATATGGAAGCAGTTCTCTACTGTGAGTGTGGTGAGGCACTGGAATGGGTTGCCCAAAGAAGTGTTGTAGTGTTCAAGGCCAGGTAGGACAGAGCCTTGGGCAACATGGTCTAGGGTGAGGTGTCCCTGCCCACAGCAAGGGATTGGAACTGGATGATCTTAAAGTGCTTTCCAACCCTAACTATTCTCTGATTCATGCTTATAATCCTATGCTGATAAATCTTTATTTTAGTGTCTTCCACTCTTCTACTCTGTAAGGAGTCATTTTATTACCTTGAATGTGATGAAGTGATCACTTCTAGGGTTCTTTTGCCCAAGTCAATATTAACTATAGGTTAACTGTATTCCGTATTATGTATTAACTATAGATCAGCTTATAAACTTCTAGTAGTGAACTGGAGAGCAAAATGTGAATTTCCTTTTGGTTCTGATGTAGTTCAACCACTTTGTTATATTTATGACTATTGAATATGAAAGGTGAAATCTTATTTATACCCAGATTTTGGTTTGTTTTGTATAGGAACTTTTTTTTTTTCCCCCTTATGTTCTGGCAGTGTACTGTGAAAAGAATGTTCTGAATGCTTCTGAGGATGATCCTTTAGGAAGCAAAGGGATACTTGTGCCTTTCATCATCCCGGTTCTACTGACACCTGGTATTCTTTAACACTCTGTCTATCATCCATATAAATCTTGGTGATGTTTTGAATGGCTTTTGATGGAGAACAATGCGTGAAATCCAAACTGAAGAAACAAACTTTGACTTTCCAGTCGCTTGGTGAAGAAGACTGTAATGGCATTATGGTTGGTATCTGCAAGCACTTTAATGGGAACAGCAGTCACATAGCCATTTCTCCTTCCGCCACTGATAAACCATTCTCTTGTTCTTAGTGACTACATAAGAGCTACCTGGCTTTGCTGCCTTTTGCAGTATATGTTATGTTTACTGTGAATTCTTTGGGTGAACATCATGAAACACCACTCTGGTTCCTAGGCATGAACTTGAAAAACAATGGTTGCTCCTTTGTGGTGCCATAACACAAAGCAGTGTTACAATGACCAGATCTGTACGCTGGCAAGCTGTGTTACTAAGAGGTGACAATAAGCTGCCTTCTAGCAGCTTATTGGAAAAGCTGGAAAAATCCAGGCCTTGTAGCTGATGTTGTGAAGCTCTTTTATTGCTCTCTGCAGCCTCCATTTGTAAGAAAATAAGTATTAACATAACTCTCTGGGCTTATGTATGCTTCTTAAAGAGTGACTAGAACAAGTAAGCATAAACATAGGATACTGCACTTGGGGAGGAAGAGCCCCATGCACCAATACAGGTTGGGAGCTGACCTACTGGAGAGCAGGTTTTTAGCTGTGAAGAACCTGGGATTATTGGTAGATGACAAGTTGACCATGAACCAGCAGTGTGCCCCTGTGGCCAAGAGGGACAAAAGTATCCTGAGTTGCATTGGGAAGAGTGTGGCCAGCAGCTCCAGTGTGGGTCTCCCAAGGGGTTACAAGTCCTCCAGCAAACCTGCCCCATCATGAGCTCCTCTCTCCATGGAGCTACAAGTCCTGCCAGGAGCCTGCTTCAGTGTGGGCTTCCCATGGGGTCACAGGCTCCTTTGGGCATCCCCTGCTCCAGCACGGGCTTCCCACAGGGTCACATACTCCCACTCATCTCCCTGATTGCTGTTGTGCAGCAGGCTTTTATTCCCTTCTTACTTCTATTGTCTTAGAGGCACAAGCACCGTCACTGGTGGGCTTGGCATTGGCCAGTGGTGGGTTCATCTTGGAGCTGGATGGAATTGTCTCTGTCAAACGTGGGACTTCTGGCATCTTCTCATAGAAGCAACCTCTGTAGCCCTCCTGCTACTAAAACCTTGCCATGCAAACCCAATAAGAGGCTGCTAAATGGATTGGTTTCAGTGTAAGTGCAAAGGGAATCAGACAGCCATCGAGGAACATTAGAAAGGAATGAAGAAAAGTGGAGATGAGAGGAGGGATTTAGCTGAACAAACAGCAAGCAGATAAACATGCACATATAGAGACCACTTAAGCAGAGATGTAAGGACATTAATAGTGAAAAGGGGAACTGAGTATTGAGGTACATGGAGCACAGTGCATGCAGGTGGATTTTATAAGTGGATGCAGGGCAGAAAGAGGAGTTATCAACTAAGGCAGCAAACATAGGTTCGATGGACTGGATTCCACAGCAACAGCAGTTATAGCAGGTCTGCTGTAGCTATTCCTGGGGTGCATTCTTCTAATTCAAGGTCCAACATCCCTAGGTACTTCATTCCTGTCTGTATGGGGGTCATCTTCTTCTCAGCATCTGGCCTCAATTGCTCATGCTGCAACTGGAGCCCAGTTTTGTTCTGGTTTCACTGGATATCAAAAATAGTTTATTCTGTTCCTCTGTACATCATTTTTTTCTGCTTGGAAAACCATTATGTGTCTTTTCTTCCTAGATTTAAAGCAAGGAAATGGCTCTTTGGCAGAATCATTCTTGACATATTTAATTTATTTGACATACTTAATATAATTAATTTATTATTAATTTTATTATTTACTTTCCTTAATCCACTGTTTTGCACGCAAAATGTTTTTAATAGGTATGATGTTTAGTTCAGGTCTAAACAAACAAGAAATCCTTGCTGTCACTGAAGCTGGCTACTGAAATAGGGGATGGGATCAGCGGAAGTATTAATTTAGAGGTCAGATAACTTCTTTGTTATCTGAATGCGTGAGGTGGAACTGTTATGGGACATGAGGGAGGGCTGGTGCAGAACACGACCAAGCAATTTCTTGTTCATGTGCCTCTTCATGTTAACAGGGTAGGAATAGGAATGGAGTTCACTGTAAGGGATATGCCCTCTATGTATTTAGGAGGTAAAACCTTTTATAGTTGTTGCAGTTAACTCTGTGGTTTTAATGACAGCTGTGCATAAACCAGGACCATGCAAACCACCAGGTGGGTGGAGAACATGACAAGAGCACAAGCCAAGCTGCTGTCCAGTTCATGCACAAACTAAGACAAAAGCACATGTTGTCACAGCCAAGCTAGGGTTTTAATAAACATAATCCTTGGAGAGCTCCTGGGAGACACATGAATAGAGGAGAGGAAATGGTAGGAAGTATTTTGGTTGTACTGAGCAGTGATGAGTCTTCCAGTCCTCATAGTGCTGAGATGTGGAGTCCTGAAGTGCTGTAAATGCTGCATTTCATGCCAACAGCTGTTCAGAATCACTCATCTCAGGGCTCACTGTACATCTGTCCTAGACTAAGTCATTCCATCTTGCTATATTTGACTGAATTTATTGCTAGGCCAGTGTCATTAAGTTCATTAATAGCATTTTAACTCTCATTTGATCTTGTGGAAGCAAGCATAGCAGAACTGGAAAATACCATGTCTACTCAGTGGGACATTGTGGCAGTGGGAGATATTTTTGTCAAACATCTCCATTACAGTCTGAACTATAGTTAGCAGGCAAAAAATGGGTGATGCTTTCACAGGAAAGCAGCAAAGATACATTCTACTAAAAATTCCAGAGATGCTATATGCTTTCTGAATAAGATCTCTGCTTCTATGTTGTAGAGATAACAACAGGCAGCTACGTTGGTAGATTTAAAAATACACCAACATCTGCTCCTTGTAGGTAAACAGTGGCTTTATGCTTGTCAAAGACAGCTATTTTTTTGGCTTTATTTCAACTCAGATTTAATTTAAAGCTGGATTTTATGTTACTGCATGTACAGAGTTTTCAACCTGGTTTGAAACTGGTAGCACTGTTTAACACTGACATTTAAGCCTCAGTGCAGAAGCTGTTGCAATGGTGACCTAAAACACCCATACCTTCCTAGAGGTAATTGTTTCTAAATAACACTGATTGCAGTGCTTTGGATGCTATCATATTTGGGTTTGTTCTGCTATCCATAAGTAAGGCAGGTGATAGATACAGTTTGCAAAGCTGACAGAAAACATTCCCAAAATGTTCTCAGTCTTCACTGGCTCCATAGAGCACAAGCTCTTGACTTGGGACCCTCAGAGCACTTGGGTATGTGCATGTGCATATATATGTGCAATTACTGAGCCTCTGCTCTACTGGAAACATCAGATTTCACAACATGAAAATAAATCTGGCTTTAAAGGTAGAGCCTCTGCTAAGATTTGGGTGGATTTTTTTTTAAATACAGCTAGTAATAGGAGAAACACAAGAACATGTTTTCTAAGGAAGTACTACAGAAGCATTATCCTGAGCATCGGTCTATGTCCAGTAGTGACTTTCATGTATAACGCAGCCCTTTCTACAAGCAGTTTTCAGCTATCTGTGAGCTTGGCTAGCTCCTTGACATAATGAGTTCTTTTGCAACTGCAATAGGTTGCCTAGAGAAGCTGTGGCTGCCCCATCTGTGGCAGTGCTCAAGGCCAGGCTAGATGGAGCTTGGAGCATCTTGCTCTAGTGGAAGGTGTCCCTGCCTGTGGCAAAGGGTTGGAACTGGGTGAGCTTTAAAGTCCGTTCCAACCCAAACCTGATTCTGTGATTCTAAGTGTGTGAAGACCAAAGGATTATCTCATCATATAAATTTCAAATGCATTGCAAACAGAAGGACATGAAGCCAAAATGTTTCACTGACTGGCTGGTACCAAATGGTATAGTGAGGCCTTTGGTAGTGAGGTGATCTTGCTCCTCTACTGAGGCCATCCTGCCCCTTTACTCTTCTCTTGTGAGACCTCACTTGGAGTACTGTGTACGGTTCTGGTGTCCCCAACACAAAAAGGACATGGAACCTGTTGGAACAAGTCCAGAGGAGGCCACAAGGATGATCAGGGGACTGGAGCATCTCTTGTATGAAGATAGGCTGAGAAAGTTGGGGCTGTTCAGCCTGGAGAAGAGAAGGCTGTGTAGAAACCTCATAGCAGCCTTCCAGTATCTGAAGGGGAGGCTATAGGGATGCTGGGGAGGGACTCTTCATTAGGGACTGCAGTGACAAGACAAGGGGTAACGGGTTCAAACTTAAACAGGGGAGGTTTAGATTGGATCTAAGGAAGAAATTCTTTCCTGTTAGGGTGGTGAGGCACTGGAATGGGGTTGCCCAGGGAGGTTGTGAATGCTCCCTGATGGTGTTCAAGGCCAGGTTAGACAAAGCCTTGGGTGACATGGTTTAGTGTGAAGTGTCCCTGGTTATGGCAGGNTGGAGCATCTCTTGTATGAAGATAGGCTGAGAAAGTTGGGGCTGTTCAGCCTGGAGAAGAGAAGGCTGTGTAGAAACCTCATAGCAGCCTTCCAGTATCTGAAGGGGAGGCTATAGGGATGCTGGGGAGGGACTCTTCATTAGGGACTGCAGTGACAAGACAAGGGGTAATGGGTTCAAACTTAAACAGGGGAGGTTTAGATTGGATCTAAGGAAGAAATTCTTTCCTGTTAGGGTGGTGAGGCACTGGAATGGGGTTGCCCAGGGAGGTTGTGAATGCTCCCTGATGGTGTTCAAGGCCAGGTTAGACAAAGCCTTGGGTGACATGGTTTAGTGTGAAGTGTCCCTGGTTATGGCAGGGGGGTTGGAACTGGATGATCTTAAGGTCCTTTCCAACCCAAACTATTCTATGATTCTATGATATAGTAGAAAAGGAGTCACAAGATTCATGACATTTTTTTTGTTTGTACATGTCTTTGTAGACTTTATGTTATACATGCAGTGCATAAAATATAAGTCTTATGCTACCACTGCTCTCTTTCTGATGTAAAAGGGCTTCCAGCAACACCTTGAAAACTATTTTAAGTAGTAATCTAAAAGCTTTTTGAAATCACCTTTGCTCAGGGTCATGGTATGCTCACAGAAGAACATCAAGTTGGTTTTTCCTTGCCTTCAATGTTAAAAATACCTCATGCACAGAGACCATAACAAAGGGAAGGCATCTGAATTGCCATATCTTGGCTGGTAGTTCCTAAAAGACTTATCATTATAGTCAAATCTCACATGAGTACTGAAACATTGGAACGCATCAGCACCTAACAGTTGACCTCCATTTTATACTTTCTCTTGAGCTCTAAGGTTTCACTGTGAAAGCATTAATTTCTAGGTAGCTTTGCACTAGACATCCTGCAATAAGAAAGGAGATAGAACTCAACAAGCTGACAGGACTGAGAAACCTAAGGGATTTTAATGAACACAGTTGTAGTGGTAGTTTTAATTCTTTTAGTTTGTTGAGTGGAACTTGTGGACTTGGGGATTTGTAGACTGGTTTTGCTTTCATAGTTGGACTATGACTTTATTTGGTCTCTTCAAAAGCAGCTCAGCGGTAGTGCCAAGTCTTGCTTGGTCTTACTACAGGAGTTCTTTTTCATTGTTGCAATGGTTTGTAGAGACCTCTTATGAATGTGAACATAGCTTCTTGCCTGTGACAGAACTTTGTACATGCCACAAGTGCGTTTAGCTGGAAAAAATCTGTTGTTTGGCGTTAACCTCCATGCTGAGTGCAGAGAAAGGTAAAGTGTTCATCATCATAGAATCATCATAGAAGAGCTAGGTTTGGAAAGGACCTTGTGATAACCTAGTTCCAGGCCCCTTGCCATAGGTTAGGATAATAACTTGTAGTTCATGTTTACATCACATCTGCCAAAGGCAGCATTCTTAGTGGGATGTTCCACATTTGGCTGCTTAAGCCTATGTCCAGGCTAAGTGCAGCTACTACATTTTGATCCTCACTTGAAAATCTAGTCTCTTCCAGATATTTTGGGAAGTCTGTTCAAGGCTTACCAGACAACTGCTGCTGTTTTAAAAGCTGCTGCTAGGCAGTGACCTAGATGATATTGCCTCTGATATCCCCTCTTGTTTCTTGATGTTCTTCTTCCACAGCTGCAGTGGCGGCTTTCTCTGTAACATCTCCAATATCTAGCAATCTCTCATGTCACAGATGACAGGAATACACATAATCCCATCACCACATTTTCTGGCTAACTGCAATTTCCTGCAAAGGTACTAGAGGCCTGTGACAGGATTTTATACCCATTTATCTTTTTCTTGAAAGAGAAGAAAAAGAAAGATGTACTTTTCATGGATGATATGCTAGGAGGAGATAAAGTGTTTGATGAGCATAGTGATCGTGACATTACCCAGCTTTCTTCTGCCACTGGATTGTTGAAGGATAACCTGGTATCTTGAACTGTGGCTTCAGGAAGCACAGCAAAGATATTAATTTTCTCTTGCAGCACTTTCTGTTTTCTAGTCTAATGCTTGACTGTCTCAGACCTGATTTTCCACTTGGTCCAGTCACCACCAGCTTAGGGCAAGCTGGCTCCATGGTGTCTGGCAGACAGAGATCCTTGTGTTCAGGGAGTGCGCAGTGGCGGCTGGTTGGTCCCTTGTTCCTCCAGAGATAATGTAGATGTGACTGTTTTCCTGGATCATGGGTATGGGTCTGTCCTGACATTGTGTAACCTCCATATAATTTAAATTCTGTGTGTCCAAAGGAGGGCAACGAAGCTGGTGAAGGGTCTGGAGCAGAAGTGTGATGAGGAATGGCTGAGGGAACTGGGGAAGGGGTGGGGGTGTGTGTGTCTTGTCTGGAGAAGAGAAGGCTCTGGGGGGACCTTATCACTGTCTACAACTGCCTGAAAGGAGGTTGTAGTGAGGTGAGGTGGGTCTCTTCTCCCAAGGAACAAGTTACAGGACAAGAGGAAATGGCCTCAAGCTGAGCCAGGGGAGGTTTAGATTGGATGTTGGGAACAATCTCTTCCCTGAAAGGATTGGAACAAGCTGCCCAGGGAAGTGGTCACCATCCCTGGAGGCATTTTAAATATGTGTAGATGTAATACACATGGTTTAGTGGTGGACATGGCAGCACCAGGTTAATAGTTGGATGTGATGATTTTAAAGGTCTTCTCCAAGCTTAACGGTTCTATGATTCTAAGTAACTTCCTATTTTGCTTGGACTTTGAAATGAATAGGTTTATTCTGAGCTTAGCAACAGTGCTGTTTTATGCCCAGTTAAAGCCAGCCCCACTGCTAAAAAAGAAAGTCTTATTCTTCCTAAATTCCTTCTCCCATCTGCCAGCACAGGCATTTATGTGGCCCCTCCATGAACTACAGCAGGGAGCCAATGAATATTCTTGTTTTCTTTCCCAGACTAGTTTTTACTCAGATTTAGTTCATCATGCAGCCACATGGTGATTTGCTGTCCCAGGGGAGGAAGAGGCACAAGGTGAGAACACACATAAGAAGTGTGAGGGAGATCTGGATTGCATCCTTTGATACAGTGCCAGTTCATATCAGCCTGCTTAACATTAGCTAAGGAGTTCAGAAAGCTGAGGAGAATCCTCTGTGTGTTCCCACTGTAAATGTGTGCTTGTGCTGTGGTATCCTCTGGTTTAAGTGTGTACAAAGTAGGAAGCTGGGCAGGTTCTTCCCATTCAAAGCTACTTCTAGGCTTCAGCACAGCTTGCTTGCCTCAAATAAATAGTCTGTTCAACAAAAATACCCCACTGTAGATGGATTTCTTCATGGTTCTGTTCCATGTTCCTTAAATAGGCTCCTCAGTATGCCTAATTATTGCTGCTTTACTGCTGCCTTAGCTTCTGGCTGTTTGGGGTGCAGCTGTAACAACAGAGCTCTCCTTCCTCAGATACACGCAGTGTCTGGCATGTAGCATCTTGCTGGTGTTGTTAGGTGGGAAGAGCAAGCTGACCATCACCTTCACTTAGACACAGACTGTCAGTGTCGCCAGGGAGCGCTTTGGTATTTGTGTGACCTGTACTGAAGTAGCTTCTCTCCCCCTGGAATGGATGTTAGCTTTGTTATAACTTTGGAAGGTGATTTAGCAATGTATTTTTCTTCCCTTGTACACTGGAAAAAGCGATGTCTTATGTGTTGCCTTTGGGTGAGGAAGAAATTCAGCCTTTCAGCAGCTGTGGTGCTATTTCTCCTTTTTGCTGAGAGAGCAAAGATGTGAATCCATGTCATCCAAACAAATCTATGGCAGAAAATGGTGTTACTTCCACTCTTCTTTGATACAGCTGAGAAAGGGAGTTTGTTCCAAACCTGCGGCTTCATACAGACTGCTGGGAAGCTTAGTAAGGGGCTCTGAAGGTAAAAATATGATAAAATGAGAGTAACTAACCCTTCTGCACTTGCCTTTCTTATCTCTGTTTTTTTCTTTAGCAGTTACATACAAATAGTAACATCACAAAACATTGAGAATCACTTTACATATAGCAATGAATCTCAACTGTCAACAACGTCTTGTCCAAAATCACAGAATCTAACTGAATGATAACATCACTTTAGCTTGTTATAGTTCTTCTTGCATTTCAGAGAAGGAATCTCTAAGAACAGTATTTGATATACAGCAAAGCTAATTGTAAAGGTAGGAAGAAGATTAGACTCATGGCAACTGAAAGGAAGACTCAGACATTAGAAGGAAACATTGAGAAAGGCAGGAAAAGTATGGGTCTCAGTGGCAGGAGAAATTACATCTTATGAAAAAGTAATGTGCCGTTTAGAGAACAAAAAGAGGAAAAATACGGTGACTATGGGAGCAGTTTCTAAATAACCTAGGGATGAGAGAGAAATACAGAAATAGGAACAGGCAGAAAGCTGGAACACATTGTCATGTGCTGAATGTTGTTAGTAGGTTGTTTTTCAACACCGCCTGCAGCCCTCATTGATTTTTCACGAGCTGTGGGTGCTAAGCATGTTCAAAATTAGGCTGTGGAGCCCAACATGTATCCAGCTGCAATCAGGTGGAGGCTTTCTGTCTGCTTTGGTCCTGGTCCAAGTGATGGGATAACTGAAAGGACTCATTCTTGGGGCAGCACTATCTATCTTGGTGTTTGCTTTCTGATAGGCTGAATAGGGAGTTCTCAGTAGAAAGAGTATCCTCTGAGGCTGGGTAGATGATCAATAAGAGACTAGGGCAAAGCACCAAAAACCCTCAGAGGTATCAGGCTTAGTTACAGGCTTATGTATCCAAGAATAACAGAGATAAGGAAAAAACCCTTGCCATGTGTGCTTCAGAAAACTAAACTGTTTCAAACCTCAGCAGCTCTTGTGCAGTCAGGGCTTCCTGCCTCTTTCATTAACAGCCTCCAAACTGACTTTACACTGGAATGACACTACTTACTGAATGACTTAGGCCTGCCTTTCTCCACCTCCCTGTGCTTTATGTGACTATTGCTGTGAAAATCAATGGTATCTTTCAACACAGGCTATAAATGGACCTAGACCATCACCTGGTCTGGTTAGGCTCACCTGTAAATTAGATTTCCTCTGCTGTCCCATGATGTACTTCTATTTAGGATAGGGAAATCCAAGTCTGGAAAGGTGCTGTGGAGATTTAGTCCCAGTTCTGCTGGTGGAGCTGGTAGAATTTACTGCAAATAATAGAGGTGTGTGAATGTTTGTCATGTTTGAACATGAAAAACCCTATGTAATGCCTTAAAGGTTCCATCATAACATATAGTTTTCCTGAAACCCAGTGGTTTTCCTGAACCCTGCAACTTCCAGTATTTCTGTAAACCCCCTATGGCAATGGTGAGCTTAGTCTCTCAGGACTTGTTGTCTTCTGGCTCCATATATTCAAGTCTCAAAGTCTTGTGATGAATAAGGGCAATGAGAGATGGAGATTCTTATATTTGAAGTAATGAGGGAGCTTGGAGGTACCATGGGGGTGCTGGCTCTTGCAGGAAGGACACAGCCATTGTTGGTCATAGGCTGCTTGTGGCACTTAGGCAGAAGCTTAGCACATATCCTATGGCCTGGCTAAATGGCTTCTTTCTCCAGCTTCACTGGAAAATCTGTGACTTTTTGAAGTAATGAATCAAGTTCTTCACATCACCTGAAAGTTAATCTGATTTCGGAAGCAATTTCACAGCAGAAGTGAGCTGTAAGAACAAAACTAAGCTCAGATCTAGGCAAGCTGCTGCATTAACACCTGCAACAAAGTGAGCAGGAACACCTATTTTTAAGGTCTGTGATGAAACCATTTCAAGTTCTGAGTCTTGCTGAGCCACCTTTGGAAGCCTATGTTGTTTATCCCTGTGCTCAGGACCAAAGCAAAGCTTGTCATTTAAATGTCTAAGGGGTTATTTAGAGGCTGTAGATAGAGCTTTGATACAAGTAAACCTGGTGTGGATTCTGCAAAAGAGACCTTCATGCTATTACTGGAGTTCAAATTCAGATGATATAACCATATCATTTTCATCCTTTGGTAATATGATGTAGTGCACCCCTTCTTCTGTGGAAGTTTGTGAAGGTCATCAGCTCTTCCTGCCGTTGAATTTCAGCTTTTTGTTTTCAAATGAGACAAGCCAACAGACAAAATTGAATGCAATGTACTGGTCTGATGAGAATATTTCTTTCCCAGTGCTAGAGCTGCAGCATGGTTTGTCTGGTGGGTTATTTTTGTTAGTAAATTGTAGGGTTAGTGTTTCAATCCCATCAAGTTCCCTACAAGTTACACCCAAATACCAAATTCCTTCTCAAATCAGTAATCTTGTTTGTACTGTGAAACAAAAGCAGTGGGAACATTTTGAACACCTAGAACTGCTTTTTGATAAAGTACCCGTTAGGTTCTTTAAAATGAAAATAAGAGATTGTAACAAGCTCCTGCTGCATTAATATAGTTGCAAGTGATGGAGAATTGTTCAGATTTCTGCATAAAATGCCTCTTGGCATGCCCTCCATTTCAGTACCTGTGAGTAGTACTGCTAATGCTGACCAGAAGGAGATTGGGTATCTTTCAGGGAAGGTAGCTCAATAGGATGATAGGGGTTTTGATGCTCGCTGTCCTAAACTGTTGAATAGCAGCAGCCTTGTGTGATGTCAGGTTTCAAAACTCTGTTCTTTTCCTTACGGTTTAATAGTTAACTTTTAGTGTCAGGTTGGCTATAACTTTAAATATTTTTATATATATTTATATATATATAATATACATAGATATGTGTGTATGCGTGTCCAAGTATGGCACATTTATTTCTCTATTTATAGATATATAAACTCTGGAAAATAAAGCTGCATCCTTCCAGCCTGAAGCATGAGTCTTTCTTTTTTTTTGCAGTGAGGTAGATAAAAAGCCATCACATGTTAAAACCCTAGTGAAGATGAAATACAGGACATTTTTACTGCAGTGTAACCACACACAATCAACCCAATCCACCACCTCTGGGCAAGACTTCGTTTAGCTACATTACAGTGGAAATCACTGTGCTTTTTTCCTCCAGGGTTTTATAGCAAGATGGATAGCATATATTAGTTAACTACTATAAAAACCTCTCAGTTTTGGCATTGAAGACATAACATCTCTGTGAGAGGCTGCAGTACTAATATGACTCAAGTAGGATGGTGCAGCAGAATTGTAGTCACTAGCGCTATCGCTTTCTGGCAAATGACTCAAATAACTTAGAGAGTGTTTCTGAATTTAAAACAGATATTCGATCAGAACTGAGATCCATGAATTGAATTAAACATTATTGTGTCTTTATATTCAAGTATCTTCAGTGGAATTCATATCATCTAACCGCAGTGGCCTGAAAGATATTTGTCTAGACTCTTTTGATAGTGGAAAGGAATAGACACCTCCAGAGAGTGATTCATCCTTTTCAAAGAAAAATGTTTAAGACAAGGTGGCATGATTCAACTTCTGGGTGCCCATCTCTTTTCATTAACTTCTGAGAGAGCTTAGACAAGTTGCTCGCACCATATTCCAAACTTAAACAGGGGAAGTTTAGATTGGATATAAGGAAGAAGTTCTTTACTGTAAGGGTGGTGAGGCACTGGAATGGGTTGTCTGGGGAAGCTGTAAATGTTCCATCCCCAGCAGTGTTCAAGGTCAGGTTGGACAGAGCCTTGGGTGACATGGTCTAGGGTTAGATGTCTCTGCCCATGGTAGGCGGGCTGGAACTGGATGATCTTAAGGTACTTTCCAACCCTAACCTATAACCTATGATGCTATTCTGTTCTATGATTCCTCACTTTGACTACCAAAAGCCACCCAGATCCAGTGTTGGATCTTTCCCTGCTCCTTTCTGAGAATACAATAATTCTTTATGCCAGTAAACCAGTCTCTTGGGATTTAAATTGTGGATGGAAATATAGACCAGTGTAATTGCAAGCATAAGTGTGTGATGCATTTCCTCTCTAAAGATCTGATACTGCAATATTTGTGCAGTTGAAGGGGTCAAGTGCCAGTTTAGAGAACTATTGTCAAGTACTGCCATATGTTTTGGGTCAAACGTTGTACTGCTAAATTTACTCCACCTCTAAAGGATGGTTTCCTCTTTCTTATCTTGGGCTTCTTCCTAAAGAGCGATAAATTGACCATTGAAGTGAAGTATATCATGATACTACCTGCTGCAGGCAGTTGCCTCATTATAGCAAGGAGATAATGTTTTAAGAAATAATTTATGGCTGAAATACAATTAAGAGTAACAGAGAAGGAGACAGCTTTTGAATTTAATGTTGGTAGAAGACATCTTTGCTGCAAATAGCCTTTTTTTTTCTTGTTTAATTGAAGGATGAAGGTTGCACCCTGAGACAGGCCTGCAAATCCACTCTTGATTAATGATCTTTCCAGTTTTCTCTGTACCAAAGTCAGACCCTAAACTGGACTCTATTATATGGAATCAAAATGGGGAGGATGTCAGCTCAGACCAGTTTCCACATTAACCGAGTCCATGTTATTGATGTATACTAATTGTCTTCCTACACAGACAAGCTGAGGATTCACTTGTAGGACCTGATCAAAAAACTCACTGGAACTGCTGATCCATCCTGTGGGCCTGGGGCTAGGAACAGGACTGGAAAGTTGGCAAATGACTTTCAAGCAGTGGAGCTCCTAAGTAAGGATTTAGCTAATTAAAACATATTTGTTCAAGTTTATGATGAATTCACTGTGTCTGCCACTTGCAGAAGTGTTCCTGTTGAACTGAACTACTGTTCCAGTAGTAGTCCCTGCTGGAAGACAGCATGGCTTGTTTTGAATATGCTGACTCTTGTATATAAGCATGACACACATAGTAAGGATCGTGATAGAGAGGGGATGAGCTCAGGGCTAATAATCCCAGGGGACTGAAGTGATCCAGACCAGCCTTTGAGTTTCAGATTCCTGAAACCAAATCTCAGTGCTGTGTGATGCAACTCTAGCAGAGGTAAAAGAGGTCTGCTTGGCACCTTGGGAAGGTCACTGTGGTGTCTAGACTAAGAACCTTAGATAGCTATTTTTTCAGTTCCCGACACTATATTTCCCTATGTATTTTGGCAGTGCTTAGCCCCATGAGTCTTGTTAGAGCACAAACACTGGGCATAATGCTCCTGCCTTAGTCTGGCTTATTGACAACCTGCAATCACAACTCCCCTTACAGAGAAACAACCCCCCTTCAACA
Organism: Agapornis roseicollis; assembly: GCA_002631895.1. Taxonomy (NCBI): domain Eukaryota; kingdom Metazoa; phylum Chordata; class Aves; order Psittaciformes; family Psittacidae; genus Agapornis; species Agapornis roseicollis. The sequence continues at coordinate 89,659 of NDXB01012576.1, read as the reverse complement.
CTTATGGCCCAATTAGTTCAGAGCTTGCTGCTTTAATGAAAAGCGTACAGAGTATAGAAACAGAAAGAAGTGATCATTATCTTAGCTGTAACACGTAGGCCATGAGTCTTACTTGAGTTGTGAGTATATAGCATCCTATGAAAAAAGGCAAAATGTCCTAGAAAATTTACTGCGTTAGTTACAAATCAATATATTTAGGGAGGTATCTGCACTATTCCTCCAAGCTATCAGAGCTCTGTGCTGGAGTAGTGAGTCATGAATGTTGATTTTTAACAAAGCTGCTTCAGGACTAATCTAAGATTTGCAAAGCTACAAATCCTTCTGAAATTCAGCATCATTTTCACTGACTGCTCTTATTCCTATGAGCAAACACAGGAACTGATGCTTGTCTTGTTTACCTGACAAATTGCCCTGTGAATCTGTGGTGGCCTTAATAATATCCCAAAGAATTGATTTCCTTGGAGCTAATGTGATATTTATAATGTATTTATCAACAGGTGAATATTTACATACTCACAGCTTTTTATATGCTGTAAGATGCTGTGGTTTCACACAATGGAAGATGGTGCACAGGAATCTCTTTAATTTATGGCTGTTTCAGAATGAAAGATTTTCATCATCTATAATTAGCATTTTATCCAAGTGGGTGATTGTGGTTTTTCACTGTAAAGCCTTTTGCATATTATTTAGTTAAAAATACTGTCCTAGGTACTTGCTGACAGCACAGGAATACAGCATAAGACTGCTAAGCAAATGGAATTAGTGGATGGGACTGCACCCTGCCACCACATTATGCTCTACAAACTATTCCTGAGTTGATTACATCTTTCCAGTAATTTGGTTTTGGATATGGATATATTTATCTGTTTTAGATCAGGGGGTCTGTAATAAAGAAAAGCTTTTTTCCTTGATTTTTGTAGGTGCATTCCCAGATCATAAAACATTTTGTCTTGCTGAAATTTCCAATCCCATCTCTTGGTCTCACAGGGACAAGAAAGTTTTTTCCTTGTTCAGATCCTACTGCAGGTTCTTTCCTTCTTTCGGTTCTTTTAACATTGATCATCCTCACTAAGATTATAACTAGAGCAGTAAGTTGTATTTTGGAGCTCTCAGCTGGAGCATGGAGTAGTTTCACTCATCTGTGTTTATGCTCAGTAATATCTCACTGCTGATTATTTTCCATGCACTAGTAATGTAACAAGATAATAATTGTTTACTTAGGCAAATATCTGAAAAGTATGAGATTGTTTTGCCACAACTTCATACAACTATTCTCATCAAGGCTGAGTTATTTCAAGTGAATCCAGTGGTTTTCTTAAGCTCACACAGCAGAGCAGTGAAAGGTCTCTGAAAAAACCTTGGTAGACCTGATTTACACATGGTGCAGTTCCCTTCCTTATGGCAAAATGAAGACTTTCCATGAAAAGTTTGGTGTACCCAAGCATAAAGAAGATGCTTCTTGGGGTTTAAAGATCCTGTGTTGCATCCAACCTCTTCAGTGCTTAAATAATTCTTGTTCTACTAGTAAGGGAGAGATATGAAACAAATGTAGAAATTCTTAGGAGACTATTTCTCAATCCTGGATATACATGGAAGTATTATGTGTGGATGTCCCTACACCTTCCTAGTGCTCAGCACAGTCCAGCACTTAAGATGGGACTGACCTGGCTCTGTAGGTCTTTGGGTGGTGTTTCTGCTCATGCCTTTTCAACTGCTGATTGGCAAGGGTGATGCTATGTTGGTGCAGTCCAGGAGTGGTGCAGGAGCTCTTGAGGCTGTAATTGTGCGATGCTAGCTCTTTCATCTTCTGTTCTTTTCTTCTTCTCAATAATTGTCTTCCCTTCACCACAAAACGTACAGGAGAAACCCATCTTTTCAGGAAAAGTATTTTCTACCAGTAACCCTGTGCTGTGGTGGAGCAAGAGGGAGAAATGCCAAGAACAGACGAATTTATGCCACCAAGTTCATAGTCACAGAGGTTGGTTTGCCTGTGGTTTTTCTCCCCCCACCCGCTCTTCATTATAGCACAAGCTGCCAAGTAACCTGCAGTCACCAGAAACCAATAGGGCTGAGGGCACCAAGTGCATTCCCCCTTTCATCTCTTTACCCAGGGAGGCACTGCCTGTGATTGTATTCATGGTGAGCAGGAGATGAAGTATTGGTCCACTAAGTGCTGGCTGGTCATCTGATTGAGGTCACTGATAAAGGACTCCGCATCTCCCATGGACTCAAGCATCCTCCATAATCCTACCTTGAAATTATCCTCTTTGGGAATATGGGTTCTATCCAGCATTCTTTAATTTCTCCTGATTTTGCATTCAGTTCTTTTCATAGCATCCACTATTTTATTAATGTACACATATGCATACATGCACACACACACAGAAGCACACACACACATATATATAACTGGAAGTGAATCAACTGATTATCTTTCAGTAAATGCAAATAAAATGTAGGGAATGGAAACCACAGGAATGTCTAAACATGCTATTCATGCTGGGTGGATCTGTGCTCCCATGGGGGAGTGGAGTATCCTAATTTCAGAATAGTACAGACTGAGTTTTCATTAATTCAGTAGATGTTCAATTATAAAATTTTGGAAGGGAATGTGGAAAACACAGACATGTATCTGCACTGTGCCTGTACTGGTACAGTCATTTCTGGAATTTTGTTGGTTTTCGTTAGCCGTGGGGTTTTTTGACATGTTAAGGATGATTTTCTCAGGGTTGGTGAGACCTATGAAAAAGCAGCTGAAGTCAGTAAAAAGAAACCAACATCTGTGTGCTTTCCTGTTCTTAGGCTGAGCTCTTCATAGAATTATAGAATAGTTTGGGCTGGAAAGGACCATAAGATCATTTAGTTCCAACCCCCTGCCATGGGCAGGGACATCTCACACTAAACCATGGCACCCAAGGCTCTGTCCAACCTGGCCTTGAACACTGCCGGGGATGGAGCATTCACAACTTCCTTGGGCAACCCATTCCAGTGCCTCACCACCCTTACAGTAAAGAACTTCTTCTTTATATCCAATCTAAACTTACCCTGTTTAAGTTTTAACCCATTACCCCTTGTCCTGTCACTACAGTCCCTGATGAGGAATCCCTCCCAAGCATCCTGAATCTAGCATTAATGTCACTTTCTGTCTAAGATATCAGGCTGGATGCTAAGTTTGATTCTCCCTACACTTTGTGGTTTGTAGCTGAGGAGGAACTGTGCTAGAATGATAGTGTGAAGAAGTGCTTAATGTTAATTTTCATGAAGGAAAATGTAACACAGTGCTTGCTCCTCTACAATTCTGCTAGCATCACTTAGCCTCCCCTGCTGAATGCACTTGTTCTTCTTTGGCAGCTCTTTTCAATGAAGGTGAAGCATAAGGAGATGAAATCCAACTGTGGGAGGTGAATATTTTGTTAAAATGCTCCACCTTAGAAAGTGATTCTAGTAAGGGACACCCACAGCAGTATTAATTCAAAAGCAATTCTATATAGCACTTACATGTATAAAGTAGTTAATGCACATAATATTAGATCTGTATGTGCAGCTTTATGTTTGTCTGGACAGATACATGTGATGAAAACTTGGGCTTGCTCACTGGTTGTGCAAGATCTCAAGACAGTCCTGTCTCTGTGGACATGGTACTGTCACTGCCTCCAATATAGACCCATTGAAACATTGTCTTGTCCTTAGCTGTTGCTTGCCCAGCCCTCCTTTCAAATCAGGTGAGGAGGGGTGCCTATAGTCTAGTCCTATGTCTCTGTTTTCTATGTATAGGTTCAAATTCATTCTTGCTCAGTAGTTACAGCAATTGTGAATCTGCCTCATGATTCAGTAGTTTTTTCTGACCAGGAGTGAATCTGGTCTTTCATTAGAAGAACTTCACTGTCCAGAGGTAATATTGCCATTCTCTCAACATTTACTAAAAAGATTGGTCAAGGTCAGGTTGGACAGAGCCTTGGGTGACATGGCTTAGTGTGAGATGTCCCTGCTCACAGCAAGGGGGGTTGGAACTGGATGATCCTAAGGTCTTTTCCAACCCTAACTATTCTATTATTCTATGATTCTCTCTGGAGCTTCTCACATTTATGATATTTGAAGAAACATGATCTCAGTAACATATTCTGATTAAAAGAATAGACATTGTGGGATTTCTAGTTATTGTAGTCTAAGGAAACAGTTTAAAACATACTTCCCTGTATTAGACTGCCAGTCTGTTTAATATTTCACTCTTGGCTTTGGGCTGAATATCAATCTTATTTTTAAATTGCTTTTTTATATGGATTTGTAAGTGAACTTGCACTGATGTAGAACATTCATGCCACTTTGAACACCAGTGTTGCTAAATTCCCAAACCACCTCTGAAATAAAGTATTAGGAGATACAACCATTAGTGCCCATCATGCCTTTGGAGAAGCATGGAAACAAGAAAACAGTGGGCTCAGGCCCATCAGTTATGTTAAAACTTGTTGCAGGTCTTAACATGGACTTGTTTCCTTAGTGTTCCATTGTAATTAGTGCTGGAGTTGTTCTTGTGCTTGTTCTAGATAGCTCACAGTGAGCTCTGAGATGGAGGCAATCAGTTTAAATAAGGCATCCTTCTTTGTGGATGACTGTGTTAAGTAGTAGTGATGGAGAGCCTGACTCTACACATGCACAAGTAGGGGAGCAAGGAGAAATGCAACCCAGAGGGTTGCTGTGTTAACACAGAACCTTGGAAGATAGGCAACTGCTGGTACAAGACCTGGGCTCTGGCAGTGGCCCACCCTAGTGCATGGAACACCCAGTGGGATGGGTTCACTCTGTGCTAATGACCTCTTTCCAAACAATGACCAGACATGGTTGAAGGAATAACACAGGCTCAGGCTAGGAACCTTTTCCTAACATGCAGTGGGAATGTGGCATCCTAGGTTTGGGTAGATGGGAGTGGGAAGAGTAGATTGGCTCTGCCTTCTTGCCTTCCTGTCCAGAGTTTGGTTCGTATAGAGATATAGAGGTGTTGAGCACTGTAAAGCAGATGGGATGTTTGAAGTGTGGAAGCATTAGGCCATACTACAATATTTTGTGGTGTGGATGGATCCCTCAGCTAGTCCTAAATGCTGTCATAGTGGTAGCACAGCTATCACTTATGCACAACACATCTGTGGTGTCTTCTTGTATGTGGATTTGCGATTTCATGCAATGAGCTATGAAGTCTAATCTGAGATCCTGCTATGTTAAGGAGCCCAGTGAAATACAGGAGCTCTGGAACCTCATGGCCAAAGCCAAGAATGTGATGTGTTCCTCATTGTTTACCAAGCCAAGGCTATCTTTGACCTCTCCACATGGGGAACTTGAGGCATTCCGCCTTTCCTGCCTCCTTCCTTTGCTCCCCAGCAAAGCTTTATTTAGATTAACCTCCTGATTCACACAAATATCTCCACATCCTCAGGCTAGGTTTTGGGGGCTAGCAGATGTAACAGGACATATTGCTGTCTTAGAGCAGATCATTAGGGATAGATCTTAGTTTGTGGTGTCCTGTGTTGCACTTTTAGCTTTGCTTCTCTGCTCTCACCAACAGCAGCAGATGGGTCTTCACAAAACAAAACGCTCAGTTACATTCTGCACTCATTTGTATTGATCTAAGTCGAGATTAATTTCACTTTAACGAATGAGTAACTAAGCAAGAGAGGTGGCCAATCACCACACTTAGCACTAATGAGTGTTTTTCTTACCCATGCTTGCAGAAAAGCTGATCTGTTTTGTATTCTGAGCTAAAAAACACCCTCTGGTTTGCAGTAATTCTCATCACCAGCATCTATGACATTCCTTTGGGCTTCCGCAGCTGCTTAGAAAATCCTGGTGCAGCACAAAATAGCTTAGCCAAGCCACTAGCACTCAGCTAGTGTGGGCACGGGATGCTAGGCATGCTCTGCTATGGGTACTTCCCTGGAATTCATGCTGGCCTCTGCATGCTCAGAGCTGTTTCTTGTGATAGCCTCTTTCCATGCAAATAGACCAGCTTTTGTGGAACACCAGCACAGATCTCTGTCAGTGGCAGCTGTGGCTGCAGCGATGGTGGCTCTGCTTTGTTGGAGGGGTTGATACTGGCTCTGGGTTATTCAGAGCTGCAATTAAAGGAGGCAAGCTGTGGTTATTAGTTATGCTCACTGGGGCAGAGCACAATGAGGCCGAGTCGGTGTGCAAGGGAACCCCCTGGATGGCTCAGACAGCTCAGACCTCTGAGAAAACCAGGGAGGGGAAGAGGACAAAGCTCCTGGTGCCAGGCAGGGACACTTGGACTCAACATACCATACACACAGTCCTGCTCTCCAAAGGGGATGTGGGGCGATGCGTGGGAATGGTGCTGGTGCCAGCAAACCCTGGCACTGGGGCCTTTGTTCACCAGTGATATTTGCTGAGCTGATGGATCCTATTTCCATTGCCCTGAAGCAGGAGGTGGCAAAGGGCCAACTGGTCAATATTGTGGGGTGTGTTTTGGAGTTATTAGAAAGGGTTTTTAAAGAAATGGATCAACTTCCTTAGCTCTATTTTCCATCCTCTGCATTCCCCTCTCATGTGTATTCTGCTTAATTTTTATAGCGAATTTTTTGCCACTTCATGCTTTTGGCCACTCTAGCTAATGGTAATTGTGCAGAATATTTCTAATCTTATCAGAAAGCTCTAATGAAAAGCTTTAATGTTTCTAGCTGTAACCTTGTAACAGACTTCATCACTCACTGTTCTTTCCTTCACATACAAACTCCCACCCCAGTATGTGCCCTCATACACCTCTGCAAGCACAAACTCATTCTCATGCCATCCGCTTCCAGAAACAATTTCTTGTTCAGGTCAACACAAAAAATATCCACTCCTCATGTCTATACTTCTGCAAACTAGCTCAGGTAAGCATGCACAAACCTTCCTCACATTCAGTTAAGGCTCAAGTCTGTCTATAAGAGGGTGAGAAGCCAGCCTGAAAAAGGTAGCTGTTAGCATTGCAGTCCCTATGATAACATTACCAGTTCTCCCTCTGCATTGGCAATGTATATCTGCAAGCCAAACCTCACTGAATAGGCAACTTCCAAGTAAGTAAAGCTGTGATACTGTTTTCCCATAGCCCTCCAGGGACAGATGCTACAGATGCTATGATTCAGGCCAAGTAACAGCTCTGCATTGATCCCATTGGTTTGCACAGCAGTCTATCTCCTCTTTAGCATGCACCCACACACCTTCCCCATTGTTTCTGGACCTTACAGGCAACTGGTAATGACCCTCAGGGAGCTTTCTGTAGGGATGCTATTCTCCCTCATAAAAACCAAGGCTGATTGCCCTGAACTTTGCCAGGTATTTGTGAGCACTTCTAGCTGTGCCTTCTTTGTGTATAGGGACACATGGACATCCCAGCCAAGCTCTTTCCCTGCTCTTCCCTGCTTTTACTTTACCTGGTACCCAACATACTCTATATAAAGTGGGAAATAACTGCTGCAGATCTCTGAGGATTGTTTTTCTGGGTATTGACTTCACTAGTAATAATCTGCCTCTCTGCTGACACAGAAAGGGGAAGCAATATCTGAGGTAACAGATAGGGTAGGAAAAAGAACTAAAGCAGTAGCGTCTGTCCAGTTCTCAGTGCCTGTGTGCCTCTTTGGTGCAAGGAGAACATCTCTGTTTTAGTGCTACACAAAGGCATTGACTAACAGGGGTCCTGATGCTGCACGACTGTGTCCACCAACTGGTGTGCACAGTGGATTGTGCTGAGCAGGATCGCAGTGCATTCCCTCACCAGGTGATGCAGTCTGAAGATGAGGAGCTGAGCATGAAATCCCTCTTCACGGATGCACAGCAGAAGCATCTGCTTCTGCTTCTGCAGAAGGATCACTTAGACAAATAAGAAAGCCCAAAAGAAAGAAAAGGAATTGCTACTTGGCCTAAATTTGAAATGCAGGTCTCAGGGGTCCTGAAAAGGAAATTAGGGATGTGCAAAATAAATTAAAATAAAACACCACCAAAGCAAACACAATAAAAATGCCACAACACCAAACTGGTGAGAATCAGTGCTTTAAAATGTGCAGTGACTCTGCAAGGACACCTTCTGGAGATGGGTTTCACTACAGATCACATCTGTTGAGCTGCTACGGAGCCATTTGATGGCAGCGAATGTCTCCTTCCCTGAATCCACAATATCTTTTCCTTCTGCGACTAGAGAGCAATTGCAGGTTGTCCTTCAGGACTCATCAGAGGCTCTCGAGCTGAAATATTGTACTTCTCCCCGCAAGTTTCATTTTATTTATGATTTAAACATCAGTTTCAACTCTTTCTTCCCTAACTGGCAGCAGATAAAATCATCCACTCCCACATCATATACCCCTAGGTGCATGGGCTTGTAGGGAAAGAAACCTCTCAAAATTGGCTTGAGACTTCTTAATTAAATGCCTGTCATAGGGAAAATGCTAATTCATCAAGCTTGAAATTTCCTTGGAAATGCCAATTTAGATGAGTTTTTGATTATGGAGAGGGATTGGAAAAAAGTTTTAAATTTATTAAAATATTTTATTTTGATTTTTTTTTTTTTTTTTTTTTTTTTCAAAGTGAAGAAGTTCTGTTTTCAGGTCAAAATGTCAATTACTTAATATACTTTTAGAAACTAAATGTAAACCATGTTCTTCTTCAGGGAATCAGTGCACTTGGTTCCATAGAGGGGAACTATGGAGATGGCTATGATTACACCAAGACCCAACCTTTCGTGGCTGTGGGGGGGGACCTCTTAGCACATTAACTCCTCATGGTGTATCTGTGTGGAGTCTTGGATTGCATTGCTGGCACACAAGAAGAAGAATAGCACTATTTCATTCCAAATACATGACTAAAATGGCACAGATGTATTGCACAATGTGGCAGTCCTGTATTATGGCACAGGGCATGACAAATGGGAGCTTTTCTGGCACAGATGTGTTCTTTGTGAGCAATGAAGACCTCAGTGTTTAGAAGTGGCAGTGCTGTAGCTGCTGATTGATACTCACGTGCTTCCTGTCTCTTGTATTGTTTCCTTTTTGTACTCTGGGTTGATCCTCTGCCCTCTCTCCCTCTGTGCTTCCCCGATGCATCATTTCAGATCCCTTTTATATTCCTTAAAAATGATTTATTTTCATTTTTGAGTAGGGAAACTTGGAGCGGGAGGGCAGGAAGAAGAGGAATCTGAAATATGTACTTGGGTAGAGGAACAGAGCACAGGTTGTGCCTACTTTGATTGATGGCCCCCCAGTGCTTGCTTTCCTTTGTGAAGAAGAGAGAAGAGGGGGCAGATGCCTTCAAAAACACCTCTCACTTGGTTGCTTTTCTTTCAGCTGCTTTCAAGCTTCAGAGGAGAGACTCCTGCCAGTGCCCATAACAATAAAGATCCCAGACCTTATGCAACCCTCCTTAAAGAGCATGAGCCTGGTGGCACGTATGGGAACTGGAGGATGGATGAAGCTATTTAGAATCATAGAATCATAGAATAGTTAGGGCTAGAAAGGACCTTAAGATCATCTAGTTCCAACCCCCCTGCCATAAGCAGGGACACCTCACACCAAACCACGCCATCCAAGTCTTCGTCCAACATGCCCTTGAACACTGCCAGGGATGGAGCACTCACAACTTCCTTGGGCAACCCATTCCAGCATCTCACCACCCTAACAGGAAAGAATTTCTTCCTTATATCCAATCTAAACCTCCCCTGTTTAAGATTGAACCTGTTACCCCTTGTCCCGTCACTGCAGTCCCTAATGAAGAGTCCCTCCCCAGCATCCCTATAGGCCCCCTTGAGATACTGGAAGGCTGCTATGAGGTCTCCACACAGTCTTCTCTTCTCCAGGCTGAACAGACCCAGCTCTCTCAGCGTGTCTTCACACAGGAGATGCTCCAGTCCCCAAATCATCCTCATGGCCTCCTCTGGACTTGTTCCAACAGCTCCATGTCCTTTTTATGTTGAGGACACCAGAACTGCACACAATGCTACAGGTGACTGAAATCTTTCAAACCATAAGTCAGAAATAAAGCCAGTGCTTTCAGCCTGGCTTTTTGTGTTTGAAAGCTGTAAAACCCAGGTAGTCTCTTAAAGGTCTTTAAATCTGTAAAGATGCCAAATGCCAGTGCCAATGACCCTTTTAAACTCTTTTCATTTAAGAAAGTAGGCACTGGGCTTGATTCTGCGTTCTGGTACTCTGTCTGGGACAAATCCTTGTTCTCACATGATCAACAACTTAATCCCTACACTGTTTCACAGAATCACAGAATTGTAGTTTCCATTGGTATTCCCTAGGTTTATCCCTGTGAAGATTATCAGAGGGAGGCTTTGTTCTTAAAGGATCCCTTCTGAAGAGCTCTGCCACCAAAAAAGTGTCACATTAGTTTCTCTAGTTGGTGATATGGGCCTTGCACATGCCTGCCATTACTTTCTGCCTCTGCATAGTCAGTTCATGTCTTAGCCATGAAAAGTCAAATTCATGTAGTGGAAGGATGTGGACTGCAACCAGCCAAACTCCTGAGTCTGCTGAGGTGTATTCAAGCCCTTCTGCCTGGAGGTTAATTTATCCTGGCTTCTTCTAGAAGGAAACTAAAGTCTTTAAGCACCCTGGATTTTGCAAAGGTGATTTCTTTACAAAACAAACCCAAATCCAGAGTCTAGTTTTGAATTTATATGGGAATTTCATTGCTTTGCTCTTGTGATATAATTATACTACTGCTGGTTAAAGTCTCAAAGCCACCAATGCAGTATCCCCCAAAAATACCCCTGTGGAAGATGATAGTGTTCAATTTGCAGTTGTATAATTATACCAGAGGAGTAATGCCAGTCAGAGTCCCTCTAAAGCATGCCCTTGAGCTATATTTCTCTCTTGAAAGTTACTTGGGAACAACTAGTGTATATTTATTAGTCAGCTGAAAAGACATCAGCTTCGAACCAAGTTGCTTCTAATTAATTCACTTTTAGAGGAACTGTGAAGTAATGGAGTGCTATAGGTGGAATTCTTGTTATTATTCTAGACAAGTCATTGTTCTTATTGCAATTTAATAAGTAAAACTGTGTTTTCAGTCTTCATAGGTTTTTCTTTTTTGAAAGTAAGTTACAAACCCTAACTTGGCATCTCTCCATTTTGACAGTGCTTGGATTAGGAAGCTCTACACTCTTGACTCTTCATCAGGGGCTGTAGTGATAGGACAAGGGGTGATGGGTTCAAACTTAAACAAGGGAAATTCAGGTTAGATATAAGGAAGATGTTCTTTACTGTGAGGGTGGTGAGACACTAGAACATGTTGCCCAAAGAAGTTGTGAATGTTTCATCCCTGGCAGTGTTCAAGGCCAGGTTGGACAGAGCGTTGGGCAGCATGGTCTAGTCTGAGGTGTCCCTGTCTGTGGCAGGGATGCTGGAACTGTATGATCTTAAGGTCCTTTCCAGACCAAACCATTCTATGATTCTATGATTTATCTGCTAATTCAATGATAGGCTACTCAGTAGAAACCCTGCAGTTCACTGGGATCAGGCACACTGCAGAGTGAAGCTTCACATCTTTTCCAAGATGGGAGAACCAGAGGAAGGGGTAGACTCATGCCCTGGAGTAGCAATCACTTCACAGCCTGGGTGGAAAGCATTGCAGCTGCTAATTGCTTTCTTCAAAACCTTGTGCTGTTTGCCGACAAGCTCCTTGGCACACAATCTGTGTATTTGTTTAGAGGCAGACACAAGCAAATTAGCTGGGAAATGCTGAGGCCTGATGCTATATTCATAGTTCCCATAGCGCCATTTATTCCCTGTGGGAGCATGTGCAAATTAATTCTGTATGCTGCTCACTTAAATAATGCTAATTACATCGGTTCTCTTGACAATATACGTCTGCTGTCAGCCATCCAACAAGTTTCTTGTGTTTGGTGTGGGTGTGTTAGATGGGGAGAGGCTATCAGTGATTCCTGAAGTGTAGGTGCCCCTTGGAAAGATGAATCCTCACCAAGATTCAGGAGCTTCTATAGGAAGTTTTAAAGAGCATCCGAAGGTAAGCTGAGGGTTAGAGGATAGGATCTACCTGGAGGTAGGGCTGTTGCACTCTTTGGTGGCCCCTGTGTTGGTGGGGAGATAGGGCTGTTGGGCTCTTCAATGGTCCCTGTGTTGGTGTGGTTGTGTAGTTTTCACTTCACATGTGCTGTTGGGGTGTGAGTGCTAGTGGCAGGATGAGCCCTTTTAGAATCAACATCCAGAACATAGGACAGATATAAAAGAGAAATAAAAAGGCAGGGGGTGGTGGCAAAAGGAGAAGACACAGAAGCTTGTATCCAGGGTGAGAATAAATACATAGCACAGCCTGCTTCTTTGTGGGGAAAATGGTGGTTTTTCACATTTATGTGAACAGATCCAGTCTAAGTGAGGCATGACAGGAGCTAAATGTAAGAGAAGAATTTACCTTTTTTCTTTCTTCACCTTAAAAGGACTTCATGTGTTTTCCAAATGCCAGACCTCCCTGCATTTCCCCTGTCCCTACTTAAACAGCATACAGCATTTCTTTGCTGTGCGCTTAGTCCCTTTCTCACTTTCTCGTTTGAACTGAATGCATTTAAAGATTGGTGACTTGTGACCATGAAATGAATTTAGCATTTGTGCCCAAGAGGCTCCTTTTGATCTTTATTACCAAGCTCTTAGCAGTGGGTCATATTTATGGGCTGTACCTAAACTGGTAACCATAAATGTGGCCAGAAGCATTTCTGCACAGTGTGATGTACTCATCAGCACTGGTGTCCGGCACATTTTGGCCCAAGCAAGCTAAACCACTGTTGGAACATTTCTAGGGCCCAGATGGGTCCTTGTAATGTGCCAGGGAGTGTTCATGGTCAGCAGCTGCCTTTTTTGGAGTCTGACCATTTGCTAGCATAGACGTGGGCTAGAACATGTCTTGGCCTCAGTATCCAGAAATGCACCCAACCACGCTTGTTATAATTGGATGGATGTAACTGTGGAGCCTTTGATAGATGTCTAACTAGGAAATCATGTGCCCTTAGCTTCCCCTTGTAACCAGTAGGAAGAGAGTAGCTTTTTCAGAGGTGAATCAGGGCACGTAAATTGGATTTCTGCTCTGAATTGTCCTCTAAAGGAGCCTTGCTTCTCTTTTCATATAGACAGAGCCGAAAAAGAGCATCCTCTTTCATGGGACCTTACATGTGTGCTGCAAGAATGCTTTCTGGGCATAAAACCTAGTAGTAATTTCTCTTGTCCTTTGTGTGGAATATAACATGTACTGAACAGTGCCAGGCACTGAATATGTGGTTAGAGGACCACATCTTCTGGCTGCTGTGCTGATAAAGGGGGAAGAAGCTCTGCAAATGCTGATATCTGCATTCCCAGTGCAGTCACTTGGGACCTACTCAGAAACCAGGCGAGTCTGGAGAGCAATTCAGCTGGGTTTTGATATGTTTTTACAATAATGTTTTAGTGGAAAAATATAACAGCCCTGGGATATTATGAGGAGTAAGGTGGGCTGTAGCTGTGTTTGCTCAGTCTGCAGGCTGTGTTGTGGGGAGGGATTGTTCTTTTCTTTTCATCATGAGCCTTTATGATGCCCATCGCTGTGATGACAGAAGTGCAAATACAGAAACTTCACCCAGAACCAATATTGGCCTTATTTAAAGGGAAAAAGGCAGGATTGACCTTGGCTCCTGTAGCAATGAATGAGTGATTTTCCTGGCATCGATGGCCTTTAAACTTCGCAGTTTTGTCATACAGTGTGATTTCAGAATGGGAGTGAGAATTTCATAAGGCATTAAACCGCAAGGTGGAATCGTGTAATTGCTGTGATGCTCTGTTTTACCTACACCTTGCTCCAAATTATAGTGTTAGTATAGAAGCAATTGCAGTATCATTACACTGTCAGTTCCACCACTGCAGTTGAAAAAATATGCCATTTTTTTTCCTTATGGATTTATTTCAAAGGGTGGGTGGCACTTAAGGGTTGGTTCATTTGCTGGGAAAGAATATCTGACAATGAATGTTTGCCAAAAGCATTTAGTAGATATGGACAGAGTGTGGAGGTGTTTTAAAAGAAGTATTTTTAAAAGAGTCAGGGGAAAAAAAAAAAAAACACCTCTTTAAATGCTGAGGCTTCATAACGGTCCATACACAGTGTTTTATAAAAGAACAAATAAAGGTAGTGCTATATACAGGCATCGCTTTCAGCATCAAGTGACTGCAGGGAGTTAAGTGTGCTGGAGGAACTGCTGCACAGTGGACTATCTAAATAATTGAAGAGCAGAACTAAAGGGGTCTGAGAAAGCTCCTCTGAGAAAATGCTTTTATGAAATCTTCTTAAGGAAAATCTTATCACCAGACCCTTCCTCTTTAAATGTAGGGTTCAGTGGGGAAACTTCAATATTAATGACATCAAAAATGAAACTTGCTCTATATGGGTGCCTTCCCACTCCTATATCCCCCAAATCTCTCTTTCTTGCAAGGTTGTTATGGTTCAGCTCTGCAAAGCATACAAGATTCAGAATTCATCTTTGGACAGTGGCTAAAGAAGAGCTATTCCTTGCAAATATTTTGAAGTCTGGTCCAAAGTTTTGGGAGACCTGCATTTACAGTTCTGGTGTCCTCAACATGAGAAGGACATGGAGCTCTTGGAGCATGTCCAGAGGAGGCTATGAGGATGATCAGGGACTGGAGCACCTACCATATGGAGACAGGCTGAGAAAGTTGGGGCTGTTCAGCCTGGAGAACAGAAGCTGCATGGAGACCTCAGAGCAGCTTCCAGTGTCTGAAAGGGACCTACAAGGATGGTGGAGAGGGGCTCTTCATTAGGGACTGTAGTGATAGGACAAGGGGTGGTGGGTTCAAACAGGGTAAGTTCAGGCCAGATATAAGGAAGAAGTTCTTTACTGTGAGGGTGTTGAGGCACTGGAACAGGTTGCCCAGAGAAGTGATAAATGCTCCACCCTTAGTAGTGTTCAAGGCAAGGCTGGATGGAGCCTTGGGTGATATGGTCTAGTGTGAGGCATTCCTTTCCATGGCAAGGGGGTTGAAACAGGATGATCTTAAGGTCCTTTCCAACCCAAACTGCTCTGTGATTCTATGGTTTAGTGAGACCTGCATTTGCCAGGCTGTTTCCTTAACTTTGGACAGAATTTATGGTGGTCTAAATATAGCTGTCAGAAGTAGAGATATGGGAATGGAGTAATGGTGGAAATGCAGAGAGTGGCTGGGTGCTGCTGAGACTCTGGAATCCTAAAACATGGTAATAAATAATGTTTGCTTTAACCTTCTTGTGCTCCTATTTTTACCTCTCTGCTTTATCCTTGTAACTTGACAGCTACACTTGTTCAGCATTCATTATACACAAGTCCCTGGAGGAACCCTTGGCAGCCTAGGGCTTTCTTATTCTTGAACGAATAGAAATGAAAATGATGAAGCTGCTTCAGCAGAGTCCTCAGGGCAAAAGGATGGAGTACTGGCAGCTGGGGGTAGCACTTTACTTGGAAGGTTTCTCAGTAGAAAGCCCTAAGGGATAGCAGTACCACACTGTTCCTGGCCAGGGGTTGCTATAAAGGACATAACACTGTGACTTTAGCCAAGCTTTCCAAGTGAGGGAGTTGCCTTCAAAACTGTGTTTTAGGAAACAGCTACTCAGCTTGGACTCATGCAGAAGGCAGGTCTTGCAATAGTTATGTTCTTCCTACAGAACAAATAGAAATGAAGCTTTATAAACCTGTGAGGAGAGGGAGCACTCTGTGGTCAGTCAGCATGAGCTTCTTTTCCCTTTCCTTTTCCTTTTCCCTTTCCCTTCCCCTTTCCCTTTCCCTTTACCTTTCCCTTCCCATTTCCATTTCCATTTTCCCTTTGTTCTCCTTTTCCCTTTTCCTTTTTCTTCCACATCCCCTTTCGTTTTTCTTTCCCCTACCCTTCTCCTTCCCCTTCTCCTTCCCTTCCCCCACACCTATTTCTCTCTGCTCTTTTCTCATTTTCTTTTTCCATTTTTATCATCCCTTTCCTTTGACTTTCTTTTGGAATGGCTTGGAGGCAAAAAGACTTAAGCTCTCAGATAATTCACATTGTACTTTTACAAACTCACAGCCCTGGTAGTACAGTTTCACTACAATTAATGTTAATTTAACACTAGTGAGAATTCCTGAGACGACATGCTCCTCTGACGTGTCTTTTCCAGTGCATATACTCTGTAAAATGTATTGTCTCTTTTAATTCTAAAATATTTGACAGCTTATGGATTTTTTCATAGGGAGTATTCTGAAGGATGATATGTAAAAGTGAGGCTTAAATTACTTGTTCTTATCAAACAGACCTCAGCACGCTTTGCTTACAGAAAAGGCTGTTATCTGCAGTTAGATCAGTTCCAGAAAACTACATTGTGCTTCCTGGAACAAGAAGCTCACACAAACCAAGTCAGCTTGTTCAGTGCTGGGCAGGATTCAGAAGAAGATTTCATGGTCTTATGAAGGACAGGAAGGCCCACGTCCTTCTGATGCTTAGGTGCATCTATGATGGGAATTGCCTCACTCAACTTTACCTTTTTTAAAGTGAAGCATCTGTTACAAAAGAGATAAACAAGTACTGTCAATATTCAGTGCAGAGAGAGCGCGATGCATTCCATCCTAAACCTGGCATTAAAGAGAGCTGCAGGGGCTGTAGATAGCTCAGATTAGATTAGAGTTTCTCAGTACCCAATGTATCATATCAGTTCTTTGTGCGTTCCCACTGAAATGGAGCTTTGCCTTGCTGAAGCTCATGGGCTTCACATGAGCCCACTTCTCAAGCTTGGTCATGTCCCTCTGGATGGCATCCTGTCAGTCACGGATGTCAGCTACACTACTTAGCTTGGTGTCAGCTGAAAACTTGTATAGATATAACTTGCTAGTACAAGATTAATTATGGGACTTTGAAATATGATAACGTAACTCTCTTAAAAAAGGGAAAATGATTCATATGTATAGCTATAGACCAGCTTGCCTGATCTCACTCACAACAAAATAACGGCTGATGGCAAAAACAGTGAATACAGCATTGCAGAATAAGAATTATTATGTACCCCTATTCAAGGATTATAATTTTAGGAGAAAGAGGTCATCTCTAACAAAGCTGATTTCTTTCTGTGGANTAGCTATAGACCAGCTTGCCTGATCTCACTCACAACAAAATAACGGCTGATGGCAAAAACAGTGAATACAGCATTGCAGAATAAGAATTATTATTATTATGATTATAATTTTAGGAGAAAGAGGTCATGTCTAACAAAGCTGATTTCTTTCTGTGGAGAGTTACAGCTTGGTTGATATGGTAACTACTTGGATGTAATACTTTTGTTCTTATGTATTGTTATTGCATAGTCAATGACATTTGCATTAAAAAGTGACACTGTATAATGGATTAAGAGCTGACTGATCTCATGTAGCAAGTGTCAATAGAAAGTCATCACTTCTAGTGCAACTGTAAAAGGGATATATAGCAGTTCTGGTGTTATTAAAAGTTTCCATGAACCTCATGGGCATAAATACAAAATCTTTGCTGAAGAAATTTGTGGATGAAGCAAAAACAGCCTAAAGTTGATGACAAAGAAGTAGTTTTAAATACATATTTAAAGGAACTGCAAGCTTGTACAGAATTGGATGGAAAAGGATGTAGCAAGGACCAGTGCCTGAAAGCTCAGATCAGTCAGTTGTATCTTCTCTGTTGCAAATCTGTGTTTACAAATTAGAGGAGATGTAGCTGCAGTGCAGATTTTAGTACTCTTTCTGCCATTAGCAGTGGGTGCTGGTTGTTGCATGTCCTCCAAGCACTGTGAGTCTTCACACAAAGTTTGGCCTGGTAGCAGCAGAGAGAATAGGCATAAGCGATTTAATGTTAAAATGTTCACCTATATGAGGGCTCTCATAGAAAGGCTTCATAGAAGAAGAACAGCTTTAGTCTTGGCTTTAATATCAATACACCCTTGGGTGTATCAATGAGACCTGTTTGCTGGTTGGGATTGATTGATGTGCTGTCAGTCTGGCACCACTGCTCCTTTGGACACAATTATAGGTGCTGCTAACATAGATGGGAAAGCACTAACCTCTTTTGTGCCCCTGTGAGTTATTCTGTAACTGGAAGTGAGTACTGCAATGATTTTCTTTCCCTTGTGGACTATTTATGCTTGTGCCTTAGATGCATTCTGGAAGGGAGAAACCAAAAGGAGCACAGGGCATTTTGCAAATGAAGGCCAAAGTCAGGCCACAGTTCTTTAACAGGTAATAAAGAGATTTAAAGGACAGAACTGGAAGAAGCGAATAATATTAAGATTGGAATTTCTATTTCTTGTGGCAGGAGAGGTCTGAGCCAAGGCCAAGCACATAAGTTTGCTTTATGGTCCAAGTTCCAAAACAGGAGCTAAAGCCAGGAGGATTTCAGTAGCTCATACTTCCCTTCTAGAAAGCCATGGTTCATTCTAATTGGACCTGGTGGAGAGTGTCTGATGTCGTTAGAGATTGGAGTGATTATTTATATATCTATACATCAAACATTACCTTCTTGTTGCATGAAGACGTACACTGCTGTGTCTGAGATGTTTTATTCTTCCCTGTATATCTTTCAGGAGTGCTGGGAAGCAGAGATGAATGATATGTTTTTGTGATTTTATTCATACCTTCCATTTGTTTATTCTTTACTGGTGAAATTTTGCTTGTTTTGATTTCTGATATTCCTTATTTTGTCATACTGTATTTACTTTACTTATTTAGCCACACATCTTCTAGTTCCAAGACTGGGGCTCAGAAGTGCTGTTTACTGCGCTGACTCAGTGCCTGTAACCAAAAGAGCATTCATTGTTAGCATAGCCAACATTTAAAGGATCAGTGTAACATCTGCACAGGGCTTCTGACACTTCTAAGCAAATATTTTGTCAGTACAGCTTAGTTTGGAATGGGAATAGAGGTGGTCTAAATTTGGCTTTTGGAAGTCTTAGTGGCTTAAAAGTTTTTCAGCTTTTAAAGTTCACCCTGCAAGGAATTGCTTAGGCATTGCATTGGGAAGTTGTACAGACCTCTGATGGAGGGGAAAGTACCACATGGTTTCACGTCAGATGTTAAGACATAAGCATGTTTGAAGTCAGCTTGAAGTCAGTATTGGCTCTTGGTGTGGTGAACAGAAGAAAAAAGTGACGATTCTGAATCACAGAATTATAGAATAGTTAGGGCTGGAAAGGACCTTAAGATCATCTAGTTCCAACCCCCCTGCCATGAGCAGGGACACCCCACACTAAACCATACCATGCAAGGCTTCGTCCAACCTGGCCTTGAACACTGCCAGGGTTGGAGCACTCCCAGCTTCCTTGGGCAACCCATTCCAGTGCCTCACCACCCTCACAGGAAAGAATTTCTTTCTGCTTCCAAGCCTCACTTTTGGCACCTAGAATTAGTATGACTGAAATTCCTTTGAAAACCTGACACAATATTAAGAAGCAGCAGCCCTAAAGATTTCCAAAGAAAATCTGAAATGCCCTGGAAAATGATTACTTGCATGAGTAACCAATCTCTGGCCTCACTCACTGCTGCAGCAAAGGAGTAATTGAATGTGTTTGCTTCTGATTGCTGCATTGGCTCTTGGGGCTTCTGGCAATGTCCACTAAAGTTTCTATTTCTTCCACTGAACTGAGTGCTTCAC
The DNA here is from genome assembly GCA_002631895.1 of Agapornis roseicollis. Taxonomy (NCBI): domain Eukaryota; kingdom Metazoa; phylum Chordata; class Aves; order Psittaciformes; family Psittacidae; genus Agapornis; species Agapornis roseicollis. Next base: position 70,019 of record NDXB01012576.1, on the reverse strand, counting down.
CTGCAGTTGATAATCTAAACTGTATATTTATTAGCACAATAAAGCAGAAAAAATACCTGGTTTCATTGCTAGGCTTAAGCAAACACTATGGAATACTGGATTGTTTTTTACTGAGAGCCATGAGCAGAAGAGATGCAAGTCCTACTGGTAATGTCCTCAGAAAACTCATTTTTGCCTCATGATTGTGGACGTAGCTTCACAAACAAGTTAGACCTTCTGTAGCAATTCTTCAGAGACCCCTATGAGATTGTGCCCTAGTGGTGAGGGCATTACCTTCCGTTCCTGGCTCCCCATCCCTTGGGGAGCAGTTGGTCCTTGGTGCTCCTTTACAAGCACAGTAATTAATGATACTGAAGGAATAATGTGCTAAACACCAGCTGGAGATGATGCTAGGTATATTATGCATCAAGTTGAGTACTGCAACTGCAGAGAATATGTATATTAACATATTTCCAACTGGGCAAATGAAGGAGTGGGACTTGGCTGTCCCCATCTGGTTGTTCTTTAGCTTAGAGAAAGGACATAAATGTGAGGCTGTGCAGGTGGTGAAAAGTCAAGGGTTCAGCTTTATATTCTCATTAAACTGATTTCTTGGGCTACCTGCGTCCATTGTTTACAAGTGTTCAATTACCCATTGAGCTGGGAAAACAAAACACAAATATATGTTACTACAAAAACATGGCAAGAAGGAGGTGGATGGGTAGACAGTTCTCTGCAGAAAAGCGTTTACCTGCAATTGTGTTGACACTAATTGGGAGCATAAGAAAAGGCTGAAAAAAAGCTGGGTATTTTCATTACTCTTTTGAAACCTGTGTGTAGGGGGGAATATTCAAAGTTTTAGTCATATTTAACTCTACTTTCTGCTTGAACAAACTCAAGTTGCAGACGCATAAATAGTCACGGTCCTGAAGGAACGTTAACAGGTCAATCATACATAAGACAGTAAGATACAGGAAGGTGGGCTAGATTGATCTATTCTCTTTGGCTTCTTGGCTGATCAGTCACCAAAAGTGCCTTAAAACCAGACATAGTGTGTTGTGTCTCTTGCCCAGCATGTGGTTAGGAGCTAGAATAAAGGAAAGGCATTTAGGGCATACAGAGGCTGGGAACAGACTTACTGCTCTGAGATTAGTCTTTGTTAGTTCTATAGCTTCCAAAGTGATGTGTTTACTTGTGATAATTTTTGTACTGGTTCTTTTGCTTTTCAGATGTCCTTTGTCCAAATGTCCATGTGGAAGGAGACCGATTCAAACACACCAGTGGGGGGACTGATGAGATTCCAGGTAAAACGCTCACTTTCCTTCTTGAAATAATATAACTGAATTTCTAGAGTGATGCTCTGATTCATTTCACCTTTCCCAGTTGACATTTTCTTATTCCAACATGTATTCAGTGGTGGGAAAGTATGTCAGAAACTGCAGGGCTGGAAAAAAGTTGCCTCTTGACAGTCGACAGCAAAATAATCATGAGCTTTCTTTTGATTTGACAACAAATTAAAACAACGATCAAGCTTAGTGTGGTAGATAAAGAAATGCAGTAAGTTTTGGAAATCACTTTCTTTTTTTGCCACTCCACAGTTGGTGCACTTTAATGTCCATGTGTTCGATATTTGATTGTTGTGGGACATCCAAGCACAATGGTAATTACCACTGAAGGAATCCTTATATATGTGTATAGAAGGGGAAAAAAATGGAAAAGGGAAAAAGTTGCAAAAAGAACCAACATTTCTGACATGCTGGTGAAAGATCAGGAGGAAAACCAATCTGGTGATACCTCTGCTTTTCTGTGAGTTCTGATATATCTTGCCAGCCAGCTGAAGGACTTAATCTGTCAGATATATACATGGCTGTGCCTCTTTTCTACCCCCCCAAGACTGTCTGAGTTGTTGGCATAGAAAACCTGCCCATCAAGGATGTACTGGGAATATCCATGGCTGACCCAAGAACATAAGCCACTGCAGTGGGAAGCCAGAGGCCCTTCTGCAGCTTGATTATGAGTAGAAATGGTCAAGGTTTGACAGCTCTGCCACTTACTCAGAGTTTTTCAGTGGGGGATTTTTCACTGCCTGCACAAAATATCAGTTCCAACTGTGCAGTCTGTAGGCAGCTTATTTTGGCTGCAGTCTGATTACATCTAAGCCTGTGAGAATGCTAGGTGGTAACATATTTTCTGGTTATTAAACCCAAACTCATAATCCCAAAGCACCCATTTTCAACTGCTGTCTATTCCTAGGTCTTGCATTAACCTGCTCTGACAGTCCTGTGGTCACTGGGCTGTGCAAACACAGTAAAGCTGCACAGCAAACAGCCTTACTGATTCTGAAAGAACTTATTTGCAGTGGAAACTGGATCTGAATCCATCAAAATGGATTCTGCCCCTCCTCACATAGAAGTCTCTCTTCCATAGAAGATGATCATCTTCTATGTGCACCTTTCCAGAAGAATGGAATTGTAAATGGCTGCTATGGCTAGTTCATGTTTATCTGAATTTGAATTCAAGTGCTAATGAATAGACTCTATGCTTTTATGTGGCTTCAAAAATCTATCTTCTGTTGAAGATTCCCATTTCAGGTATGGCACAAAACTTCTGAGTAGAGTGAGGCGTAGATACACATATGCATGTATAATTATATCTCTATATGCATATATTTTTATGCTCTTCTGTAAAGTATTTAACTTATTTTTTCTTTAACCTTCAAATCCCACTTACCTCCTAGCAAGCAAGTCAATACTCAGCATTTTGACTTAAAAGATGACTTTGCTCTCTTAGACCTTGTAAGGTAGTTCAGAATGGAAGGGTCCTATGGAAATCGCCTGGTCCAACCTCCCACTCAGAGCAGGGCTTACTTGGAAGTTAGGTTAGCTTTGAAGTTAGAACAGGTTGTTCAGGACCACAGATGGGTGACTTTTGAGCATCCCCAAAGAAGGACATTCCATAGATCCTTTGAGCAACTGTTCCAGTTTCACCACTATTCCACTGAATAACCTTTTTCCTAATATCTAAACAGAGTTTTCTGTATTGCAACATGTCTGTTCCCCTGGTTAGACTGATAGCATAGAGATGTCATTTATTTGACCTAGGGGACCTCTGTTCACTGTAAAATATAAGCATGCACAGTGCCATGCAGTGTCTTAATAAGAGAATTTTTACACTATTTGATTAAAGTGAAACTCTGGTCCCTCTCCACCAATACAAGAGGATTTGTAGAAGCTTCTCATTACTCCTATATGGTGAAACAACAACAATTTGTTTCGCTTCCTCTTCTTGGTGACTTAGAAGATGTAAGCCTCTTCCCTGGAGAAAACTGAATTGATATTCTGGGTCTGATAAGGGTCATTGTGCTGCTGGAGATTGAAAATGCTGTTCCACTCCTCATTTGCTTCTTACATACTTTATAGGATTTTCTAAAGACTCTGAGCTCCTGGCTCCAAATACAACAGAAAATCATTGCCTTTTCCCAACTAAAGTCACTGGAAAAATTCTGTTGGCTCAGTGTGCTGTGTTTTGTCTTCCAAATGGATGTGTTGTGCTGTTAGTTGCTGATGAAAGGCTTTTGTATCTGCTCCAAAGAGGACTGCACTTGAGTCTTGAGGAACAGCCTCACATGCTCAAGGATTTGAAGTTAATGCCTTTGTCTTGGGCTCCACTTGGAAACTTCATGACAACCATAGCCGATGCTTGCCCAGAAGGCTCCTATCTCAGAACTTCATAGCTACATGTTGCCCAAACTTGTGTCTAGATGGGTACAAAGTGCAGCCCCATCAAGTGGAAGCTGATGTAAATCTCATTGTGGGGACAGGAAAGACTGTATGAAAATGCTTCTCAGATTAAATACCACTTTAGGAAGAAAACCTTCACTGTGAGGGTGTTGAGGCACTGGAATAGGTGCCCAGAGAAGCTGTGCCTGCCCCATCCCTGGCAGTGTGCAAGGCCAGCTTGGATAGGGCTTGGAGCAACCCTGCTTGTGGCAGGGGTTGGAGCTGGATGAGCTTTAAGGTCCTTTCCAACCCAAAACAATCTGTGCTTCTATGATTCCCTATCACAGAGAAGGACAAGACATCACAATTGAAGGTAAGAGGGACAAAAGTCATTATGGAAATCATTTTTCTTATATTTTTGTTGGGTGAAATGCACCAGCAGATGGCACAGCCAATTGTTTCACACAGAGCATCACCAGTGCCAGCAGGGGTGAGGGTAGGGATGATGGCTCCATGCATAACCAAATTAATAACTGCGTCAGAAAACACATTATGAGCTGGAGGAGAGCCAACAGACTGAACCAATATTTTTACTTCAAAAGACAGGTGATTTTGTTTCTTTAGACAAACAGAACTAAGTAAATCTCATCTAGCTGTACTTCGACAAGCATTTGTTGGAGTACTGCATTGAAAGTCACCGCTAAAGAGAAAAAAGGTAGAGATTAATGAACATTGTAAAGTGAGCCAGAAACTGTCCAGCAGGAAGATAATAATGAAAGGGAACAACAAGCCAGAGGGCAGATAGGGGTGCACTTCCTCAGCGTCTAATCTTCTCTGTGAGTTTACTGTGTAGATTAGAATCAGAATATCCTTGAAGGAGGCACTGGTTGGCCTCCAAAACCCAGGGGGGGTTTCCAGCTGATTTAGGTGTATTAGTTTTAAAGGTCTGTTATGGTACCTATGGATCAGTAGCAGGACTTTGTGTTATAAACTCATAGTCTGGAAACTGATGGTGTCTGAGCAGATGATTGTAAGTTAAACTGTACATCTGGGGGAAAAGGCAGAGGTCATTATTGCACAAGGTAAAGTAGGTCTTGTAGAGATTGGGAAGAGTTCATGAGCATGGACAGGGCTTTGGTTACAGCTTATTTGGAGAACTGTTCTCAGACCTCCTTAGCACAAGAAAGATGGATTCAGCCTAGAGGAGCTATTATTGTGTTCAGGAGCCAGAGAGACTATTTTCAAACAGGAGATTAAAGAACTGGGTTTGGTTAATCTTGCAGTGTGCAGGTGAAATGGGGAGATACTACTTCTTTCTGCTAATAGATCAGCAGGAGGGAGATAGGGGAATCACTCAAGCTACAGGACAAAGAATATAACAAGAAATGGGTATCAACTATTTAAGGTATATTCAAGACATTAGAAAAAGGTTTCAAGCTGTCAGAGATATGAAATACTGGAACAAGAAGTGAAGTAGTAGTAATGGAGATGGATAAACAGTGATGGATAGGCACGAGTCCTCTCGTAGCAGATGATTGTGTTCTATGACCCTCTGGTATCACAGTATTTAAATAAGAGATCATGAGCTGCAATATTCAGTAAGGACTGATACATTGAAATAGGATTGAATGAGGTGAAAATATATAGGCAGCTTTACTACTGATACAAATTTTGGCAATGAAGTGAGGCAGCATCTGTTTAACAGTTCATAACACATAAATTCAGAATGTAAATGTTGCTGCATGCTTTAGAAATTACACAGGGAATTTTGAAAGAAAGTAAGAAATCAGGTTAGAATACCAGGATAAAAACTCTTTCTTTTCCAGGAAGTCTATTTCAAAGCAATGCATAATGATACTTTGAACAAAATTCTTACAGCATCCTTGTGGGTACCATGATGGTTTTTCTTATCAAGCAGATAAATGAAGGTAAAAGAAGGTTTAACTCGTATTTCCTGAATTGAAACCCCAGCTGTAATTCTTAATAGCACTTGTATTGCTGAACTGTCATTTTGGGTCCATCAGCATTTAACAAAGGACTATGGACTGTTATTAATCATGACCAGGCAGGAAAACACAATGACAGTATTTTGATGTTGCAGATGTGCCCCTTGTGTATTTTTATGAACCATCATATTGCATCAAAACAACACACGAAAGTCACTGAAAACGAATTATACATCCTGATGTTTTAGCACTTTACATTTCAATTACTCGTATTTTACGCTAGATCTGCAGGACATGGGATTTGGTTGCAGAAATCTGGAAGATCCCTAGAATTAAGAATGGGTTGAGCTCTAGTCCTTAACATTATCCTAGGAGAGGGGATAATACTCAACAGGTACCGAGTGCTGTTTTCAGAGGGAATCTGCCACAGAAGACCTGCAATGGTTTCCATGAAGTGCTGATAAAAAATTAACCCTGGGGAGGGGTTAATGATTCCAATCGCTACAGGACATTAAACATCCCACACTGGATGGTGTTAGTGGAGCAAGGAGGGAATGTGAAACCCTGAACTCCTAAGTAGTTGCACAGGCTGTATCTGTGAAGCACAGCAGAAATTGCATTATGGTTCTACTACTGATTGACCCCAACCCCTAAGTCTCTTCCCCATCTCAGAAACTTCTCTGTACAATGAGCAAACCACCAGCGTATTTGTGACTTCTGTGTTTTTCTGTAGCTCTATAAAAGATGTTTGGGCATTTTACGATGGAGGCACTGGTTGTAAAACGAGTACCCTACAATTACAAACTGCAGTGGTTGTGTTTAACTGGCAGCATGTCTCCAGTGTCCTGCGGTTTGCAGCACAGGCTTTGCATTCCAGAGATGCCGGTGACTCACAAGCTAATTACAATATCCCTGGGACTATTTATATTTGCCCACTAAAACACATGGTAGGAGGAGAAAATTGGAATGTCCAGGCTGTTGAACCTGCAGAACGAGCACATTAGACTGACGACTTCCTGGGGACAAAAGTGTTTTTGTAGTGCCTGTGTGACTGGCATTTTGCCCTGCCTTTGCACTTGGCAGTATTGTCCCTCTCATAGTATCCCTAGGAAGCCCCTGAGAGGCTAGTGGAAAACTCATGAATAGCTGCAGAGATTTGTAATGGATCACTGTCTTCAGACAGCAGATACACACACACAGTGCAAAGACTACACATAGGCAGTGATGGTGAAGCTGGCTATTTATGTAGACACCAGCCATTCTTCTCTCCATCCTCAGTTTTACACAGACGTAGTGAGGACTGGATGCAGATATGATGTTTATAGAAGTTGGGGCAGAAGCATGAAGCTTTGCTGTGCCACGGCACAGTTGTTTTGCTTTCACATTACTGTGAGGCACTGGCACAGGTTGCCCAGACAAGTTTTGATGCCCCATTCCTGGCAGTGTTCAAAGCCAATTTGAAGCCTGGTCTAATGAAAGGTGTCTCTACTTGCAGACCTGTGTTATATGTTGGATTTGCCCTCTGTGCTAGTAGATGTGATCCTTTCAGTGCAGGTAACCCTAGAAAGTTCCTATTAGCTTTGCTTTCTAGGAGTCTATGTACTGTGCAATAGCTAATCTCAGCACTGTAGCCTAGATCACTGCACTTACAAAACCTTTGAAGCTCTTCAGAGTTTGCCAAATGATTCACCCATGTTCAAGGACATCTTATTACCCAGTAACACCAAGAAAACCAGGTAAATCAGGCAAAATATTACCAATAAGTCAACTGTGACTACTAAGTGCTAAGTGTAGCCACTGCAGCTCTATGAGCTAGCTCTAACCTGTGCATTGTGGCATGCCTGCTGTCCAGATTCCCAAGTAATCCAGCGTGGGGATGGTGGTGTTTTCAGCTTATGTGCCAAGGAATTTCTCTTCTACAGAAACTGAAGTGTTGAGAAGTAAAAGTGCACAGTCACCCCAACAGAGGGTAGGGTGCTACCAAGGTGCAATTGGATTAGAAGCCTGGAAACACTCGAGCATCCTGCAAAGTACACATAACCACACTGTCATGAGCACAGCTTGGTTCAGTCCTTTGAATAAAACCCCTCATGTTTTAAATGAATCTTTCTCTTAATATGGTCAGAGATGTAGCTACTACCCATCATCATGGATCTCAGTGGACTTCTGGCACTCTAAATGACTTGAAGATGAGAGGCATCAGGTCTGTGTTGGAGCAGGTAGCCTGGTTGAACTGCTCAAAGACATCAGCAAACACAGAAAGACTGCTGAAATTACTTAAGAATCTGCAACTGCAGAGAGAAAACTGATAAAAGCTGAGCATTCCCAGTGAAAGACAAATTCTGACTTCTGCATTCATATAAAAGACTTAACAAGGGTTAACCTTGCACAGGAATGTGCATATGAAGTATTCAGGTTATTATTGAAAAGGTAAAAGTAAATCCATCCCTAAAGGCTTTTTATTTTAATGCTATTTTTATTTGTTTTCTCCTAGAAGTTAAACAAGCCATGATTTTTTCTTGTTCTGGTGCATTTGAAAGGAAATAAAACCAATGTTTGACTATTCATTGCTCAAGAAGCAACCAATCCTTTGGCTATAAACACACTAATAGATTGTCTAACCATGAGGTACTTCCAGATATTTCTGGGTCTGAATATAATACTACTTCAGAAAGAGACTGATTGCTGCAAAAGATGTGCCTGCAGAAACCATCCCATAGATTCCTTGTCAGTGCAAGCTTTTAGCATTGTGCACACTTATTGAGAAGAAGACATATATGCAGTTTCAATAAATGTTTCCTAATGCTGGAGTTAAATCAGTCTGTCTGATGGGAATCCTCTGATGAAAGTTATGGCCAGTTTCTAGTGTACTTGCAGGTCAAATTTGGTTTGTAGTGATCATCTGGCATAAAGCAACCACTACAGTCCCTCAGAGAGCAATCCCTACCTGCTTTCATATAAGGCCTTGCTCTTAGCACCTAAAATTAATAGGAATATTTCCATTTTAATGAATGACATATTTCTAGGGGTTTCTTATAATCCAGATAGTGGCATTTCAGAGAGAATTTATCAGATTATATCTTAGTATCATGTTCTTTCTCAAATAACTTTTCTTACATTTTCTTATCTAAAAATAATACTAGCCTCTTGCACAAGCAAGCAGTATTGTTACTTGCTATGTTGAATTCATGCCATCCAACATGGCTGAGGGTGAGGCATCCCTGCCCGTGGCAGGGTTTCAGAGCTAGGTGATCTTAAAGTCCTTTCCAACCCAAACCACTCTGTGGTTCTATGATTCAATGATTCATTTGGGCCTCATGAACGCTCACCCACTATCATTTGTCTCGTATGTATAGAGTCCCCTTGGGCGCTACCAACAGAACCTTTATTCAAAGTCCTCCCATTTCCACTGCCATCCCAAGTGATGAGTTTGCAGTTATGCTATTTTGCAGCTCCTCAGAGGAACACAAAGCACCTTAACACCTGGGAAATTCAAAAGACGGCTTCAAAATAGGAACTAATTAAAATCAGAACCTAATACAAACAGTCCTGGTAAGTTCAGCTGGTGTGAGCCTATCTGACATACAAGGACATCAAAGGAATAATGAACTCCTGTTTAATCATGTAAATCACTGAAGCAGGAAAGGAACTGAAAGAAGGCCCATGGCACAAAGCCAAATGTCCATCACCATGAAAATGGAGAATGATTCCAACACACAAAAGCCTTCAGTAATGAGGCAAAGTTCAATGTCAAAACCAGATTTCAGTGTCGTTCAATACACTGCTTGTAGCTGTTTGAAAACTGAGAGGCAAACGGGTGATGCAGATAAACAGAACAATGCATCAGATGAAGTGGTGTGTTGTTAATATGAGCTCAGGTGTTGAAAGATGCTGCCTCAGAGGCAGCTGCTGTGGACATGTATTTATTTCCTGTTTTTACAGTAGGCTGGGGGCTAAATTACAGTGCCCCTTTCCACCAGCCAGGTTGGCTATAACTGTATATTGACTTACCTGCTTCTCATTTTGTCCTGTCTCTCATACTGTTTTGTTAGCCTTATTTTCTTATTGGTTTTATATCCTTTTTATCTTTCCTGAATCTCAAAAGTGGATCGGTGCTAGTACTGAGATCAAATCTTTTTGTGGTCTGCACAGAACTGTTGTGTCTTGCTCAAGGAAAAGTAGAAACTAGGTCTCCTGGTGCCATAATACAGAGGAAGCAAAACAGGCTCAGTAAACCAACAGTCTGAGTGGTGGCATTATGTACTAAGGAATTAACTGGTTTGCAATTCTTATACATACCATCTCAAGTGTTCTCTAAGCCATGTTATGGAGTATGACCTAGCAAGTGGTAGGCTTGCTGGAACGTCCTTCATGACGTTCCTTGTGCTTCTTCAGCAAAGTGCTGTTCTTCCACTGAAATCGGGTTGCTCTTGTGAGAAGAAATCCAGTCAGCACAAAGTGCTGCTTAAATCTCAACTGTGACATCTGTGGAAACAAAGGACAATTGCTTAACAGCAAGAACTTCTTTAAAACCCTCTTGAGGCCCTTTAATCCATAGGCTTTGGAAAATTTGATAGTCCCAAAATTCCCTTGCAAGCTGCTTGAAAAATATAGCAAATTAATATTCTTAATGACCTGTGTAACCCCTTTAGTCATCACAACAGTGCTTCACACAGGGCTTGTGGACAGCCAGTAAATCTCTCTGATTTGTTCCTCCAGAGTGCAGCTATAATGCTTTGGGAGTAAGTTAGATAACCACAGCTGGCTGATGATGCTGAGTCAAACTGTTGAGCTGGGAGTGCTGGATGTGGCGTGAATTATCCATGCAAAAATAGCCAGCTAGAGATGTGAGTTAGATAGAACTGTGCAAGAAGACAGAATTCTTATCCATTGTTAAGTCTTTGGAAATCACTTCTTTTGACATCCAGAGAGGGATGAAAAAAATTTAGTCCGGCAAAGGACTTTCTTTCAAACCCCTTTTTACAATCATTCACAATGAGACAGGCCTGAACGGTATCTGAGCTACAGGACTCTGACCTTCCCTGTTGCCTAGCTTGCAATGAGCAAACAAATGATGCTTCTGTGCCCCTCAGGGATGCAGGAACTATAAAAACACCTGGTGTTTGGCTGCTTTGACATTGACCCCACTGTTGTCATCTCAGACAGCTCACCAACCCAAGTGGCTGGCCATCAAGAAAGAGGAAAAGGGCTTTTTGACTGCCTCCTGCCAGCATGCCGAGAGACTAAGACATTGAAGGATGACAGCATCAGCGTGTACCTCACCCTATCCTAAATACTGCTTCTTGTTGACAAGTGGAACTATGGCTGGGGCAGTGATGTACTGATATGGATGTGGGTAATTTAATGTAGTGGAAGAGCCTTGGAGACAGAGGCTCCAGTGAGCTCTTAAAAATACCCCTAAAATCTGATACTCTGCCAGTGCTTGACAGGATTTCTTTTCCTGTGGAGGAATGAATGTCAGGAACAGCAAAAATGCTGTAGCAGATGATGGCTACTATAACAATAATTGTGGCCCATGCAGAATGAAGTAGTAGGTCTCTCCTTCAGAATTTGGACACTTTTATCCCAGAGCTGAACTGAGATACCTCTTTTATTCAGCCTAGAGCATTGTGGAAGATAAAGATGCCAAAGGTCAGATACAGCAGAAAAAATAATGGCCCTCATGTACATTCTGGTTTCAGGTAGCTAATTGCCAGACATGGCTGGTTAAATGCAGTATTTAATTTTAGCATATGGCATGATAACAGCTTTTTGTTACTTTTAAAGTATGTATTAGCACAGACTATAACTAAAGTAATGAAAATGAAGGCTCTTTATAGTGCTAATAATCTTGCAGACTGTACTGGGGGTGTTGAAAGGGATGCTCAGGATTTAGTGAGCACACAAGCTCTTCCTTGTGAACACTGGCAGTCCATGAAACCTTAACTTTCAAGACTGAAGAAATGCAAGGCAAGAACATTGATAAGACCAGGTATTTGCTGAAAGACTCCCAAGTGATATTGTTCTTCCTAGGAATTTATACTCTGCTCTCATCTACCATAAATTATACAGCCATTGGCTTCCCTCTGGTACAAGTAACATATGTTATTTCATCACAGGCAATACAGACGGCTATTTTCAGAAGTCTGAGAGAACCTGTCTCAGGTAGCTGATGGCAACCTCCCTGACATTGGCTGTTGGTCACACTCCATCAGTACATTGACAAGGCTGCTAATTCAGCTGAGAGTGAAGTAAGACCATTTCCTGCAAAAGCTGCTTTGTTTTATATTAGTGCTTGTGACTGGAAATCTTCCGTAATAAATATATCCCAGGCACATCCTGAGGCCCTGATGTCCAGTGCCTTTCATGATTTCTTTCTCACCTGCTCGCCACATTCCCATCCAAACCATGGTCTTATCAGAACCTTTCACAATTAGCAGGAACCCAGTGGTTCCCCTTGTGAGTGTTATCTGGGGCTCCTTGGGAATGCAAAGCAGGAGACTTTTCTCAGAAGTGTTCTTCGGGCTGAACAAAAAGTCAATGGCCGTGTTGTATTTGGAAAAGACTTTCCAATTGTGCACACTGCTGTGTTTTCTGGCTATTAAAACATCCCTTTGTTGCTCGCTCTGGTTTTCTGGGTGTGGGTGCTATGTTAATTTTGAGGTATTTTTTGCCCCAAAACACAGGACAGACAGGAAAATACCATCACGCACACTAGCTGCCACCATGCTGTCCATATTAGATCCTTAATGGAGCCAGGCAGAAATCCAGCTCATATTCAGGGCAACCAACCATGGCTCCTCTGGTCTGGTCTTTAGATAATTTGATCATCCTTTGATCATGCTTTATTGCCTAGTGCCAAGTTTTGCCATCTTCTTCCTGTAACAGACAGATCTGCGCGTGTTCTTCTGATTCTGGACAAATGGGCTGCTTCCTGTAAGGGAGTTATTGCTTGCAAGTGGAGAGGCATTCGGCCGATTTGATCAACAGAGCAGTGCACAAGAAATTGCTTTCCAAGCCAAATATGCTGCTACAAACCTGAACTTCTCTTTCAGGTCACTGTTTTAGCCTTAATGTTAATGGATTATGGTGTGCTGCTTTTCAGGAGATGCAATCATGTTAGAGGGTTTCAGTGGCCCCTTATTGTTTTAGTAGCTATAATATAGTATGAGGCTTATGATCAAAGAGCATTATTCATCTTTTTAATCACTGTATTTATAGCATTACTGATTAAATAGTTTATAAGGCAACTGAGAAACCACACCTGCCTTGGCACACCAAAAGCCCACCTTTTAAATCAAAACAACTGAGAATGGGAAAGTGCAACCCTTTAGACCTGTGCTTGAATGTTGTACGATAGGTAACAGTAACTTTGTCCTTGCTAAGTTAGGCAGGTACATTCTTTTCCATCTCAGTTGTAGGGAAGACTGGGAAGCTATGTGTAGGATCTCATTTTGCCTATGGCACTAACAAAGTGGGCTCTCCTTGGTGGTGGAAAACCCACCATATATCTGCTGTCACTCCAGGCCAGAGATGCTGTATAACAGACTAAATGGTCAATGAGATGTTCAGAGAAAACCTAAGTGAGATGTTTCCACTGCACTGTTGGCAGCTAGACACTGTTCAAGCATTAGAGAAGTGATTACAACAACACTGGCTATTTTTTACATTAATATTGTGGTTCAAGACTAAATTAAAAGCATCATGCTGTCTCCCTCACAATCCCAGTCCAGCCCTAAAGTCAGCAAGGGAACATACTCAATCCAGTACCTCCAGGCACATGAAGTAAATATAATAATAATAATAACAACAACAACAACAATATAAATTTTCTGATCCTACAGCTGAAACAATCTTAGAAGTTACTTTAAAGCACAAATTCATTTGGAATTTCTCAGTATCTTCTTTTCAATCCCACCTAGACAATCTTCTTGACTAATCTCTCAGCTAAAGTTATAATGTCTTGGGTTGGTTTGTTTCTTCTCCCACTTAGAAACAGAATGGTAGCTGTTTAAGGAGACTTTTCCAATGAATGGTCAGGATAACAAACTTAAGATATTGCTAATCTGAATGTAAAAATCTGCAACCTTTATTCAATCCTGATGGCAGATGAAAAATGTAAATATAAGTTCTGTGTGATTGGTTAATAATCTTTTCCGCTTCATTCTCTGCACCAAATAGATAACATCTTCTATGAGTAGAATATATCTCATCCATCTTCAGCATTCTGAAAATCACTGTTTGTAAGGACTCCCATTCTGCTGAATGGAAGGAGGTAGGCACTGCCAAGTAGTGATTCAGCCTGTCTTTAGGTAGGTCTCAGACAGATGCAATCAGTTGTCTTCTTATAGACTCCTACATTTCTCTACTGACCCACAATGGAATGGAGGTAATCTGCAAACATCGGGTATCTCCTTTTCAGACAGCTAAAATTAGGTGAGGTGCATCTCATCCTCAGCAGATTTCTTCACTGTTTCTTTCACATTTTCTGTAATGTTAGTGAATTCCTTCAGCACCTGCAGTGTCCATTACCTCCATGGGGCTTTGGCTGGCAATGAAGTATCTAAATCTGGAGGTTGTCTCACCAGCAGTAGACCATTAGTAGGTAAGGGTTAGCATGCTACCTAAGCATCCAAAGCTTGCTTTATGTCAATGAAGAAAAACATGCACTTTTGGCTTCTGTTTTAGTGTGAGATTAATCTGTCCCTAGAAGTGCCTGTGTTTGACTCTCTGTGCCTAGCTGAATGACAGCCACTGTTATTACCCTGTCTAGACAGCTGACATTTAGCCAGATGAACCCCATGTGAAGTGCTCTGCAACCAGGAATTAGTTTATTTCATAGCTCCCTCTAGGAAAGGTGGAGGCAATATCTGAACAGAACAAATTAATAGCATGATTAAAACAAACCCATTTGCTAGTTTTGAGTGTGGACTCCGACACATCTGGGGCTTAACTTCCCGTGGATCTACCTGGCATTTTCCAAAGAACAAACCCCTTTAATGAAACATATATCAAGGAATTTGCAATTTTCCAATCCATAACCTGAAGAAATATTCTATTGTGATTTACCTTTGTGCTTTATCTAATCTTGACTATTAATAAGTGGTGAGCATGAGTTATTTTCATTACAGCAAATTCTGTTTGCAATGCAGTTTTAATAACCTTGCATATGTTTCATGGTGTTATTCAGGCTTTCTAAACTGCCTGTTGTTACAAAATCACAGCAAACCAAAGAGAGGTTGATTCATTTTGCCTCTTGTTTCATTGGAAAAGCATGCTAGCATGCAGACCCTCACAGTTGCTCATGATGTGAACTTGAGTTGACAGACAAAGATGAGTCCAAATGTGGGTCTAAGGTAACGATGGGAAAACTTGGCAAGAAGTTCTTGTCTTTCCCTTGTGTGTGTTGAGCAATGGAGCTTTACGAGCTCCATGAGATGAGCTATACTCCACAGCTTGAGGGCTGTGGTGACTTAAGATTACTCCCTTACTTGGGTAGCATTTTAGCCTTCACCATCCACAGCTCAGCTCATGCAGATGGTTAACAATTTCCCTTCCCAGCAAGTGTCATCTCTTCTTATCAGCAACACTCAGTGGCTGCCCTCACATTTCTGTGCTTGGTGTAGATGAGGGATACGTATTGCATGCTGAAATGAGCTATGGGAAGACTTACATGGGCAGGTCATACTTTTTTATATGATAGCCAGAAGGGAGCTCTCATGTTCTGGTAGGGTCTATTTGCTACAATTTATAGCTGCAATCATGGTTGATTACAGTATGTGAGAAGGGTGTATCACTAGAGCTGTTGCAGAAGTGATTATGAAGTGGAACCATGAGGCCCTGGAGCATCTTAACTGCCTTATTTGCCCCCCTGAATGTCCAGTAATAGCTGGAAATGGAGAGGTCAGGAGGGAAAAGCTGTTGACAGCCAGGAAAGTTACTGTAATACAAAAGGCCTCAACTTGGCACCAGGCAACCATTTCTGTCTTTGCAAACAATTAAGATTATATTTCCTCAGAAAAAAAAGCTGTTCCTTCAGAAAAAGCTCTGTGGTTAAAGCTTTATGCTTTATTTGCTGTCTGCTGTCGCACCATGATTTGCCCGGGAACTGTCCCATCATGTTTTTTGCACCTATTTGTTCATGCAGATTTGAAGAATCGTATCATTAGGTGGGTTCCTTTTCCTGTTACAGCCAATTTCAAGTCACACAGAGACTTCCAACTTGAAAGGTTCATGAGGACAACTAAGAAACACAAAAATCTTAGGGCCTCAGTTCACCATGCAAAAGTGTTTACTTGTTCTAGAAAGGCTTTAGGAGCTTACTAACTGAAAGGTAAACACACTGCTATAGTTTAAAATCAAGTTGTCAAAAGAAGTTATTTGAATATCATCATGTTTGTGTGCTGGAATTATACACATAGGAGTTAATGTGCATAATTTGGCATCTGGGAGGGTGGGAATTGGTTAGAATAGCCCAAATAAAAGAAAACCCCTGTAAATCCATACAGCACCTCAACTGGATGCATTCAGGAGCATGGCACATTTGTACCCCAACTACCCCCTGGAAGAGTTAAGCAGCTGGTACTTCATGACATAACACCATAGTTTCATTGTGGCTGGGACCATACTGACACCGAACCCACCTGTGTGGTTTATGACTGAACTAATAATCCTTGTCTGAACAGTTCAGTCTGTTCTAACTTTTTACAACAAGAACAAGGCTTATCTCTGAAGTGCTCTTTTGGTGGGCTAAGATAACTACCTAAGTACAGAACAAAGTCAGAAGCTTTATACAATTGTCTTCAGCCAAGATTATTCACTCATGATAATGGTGAGTTGATTGAAATAAGACTATGTAATGTTAAAAGGATATGGAAATGGAATTTAGTCAAGTGTCTTGGAATAGCAGTTTTCAGTAAAGACATTTCAATAAAGACCTATTAGGGATGATCAAGAGGAGAACTACAAAACTGATCATGAGGCTGGACTATAAAGACAAACTGAGAAAGTTGGGAATGTTTAGCATGAAGAAGAGAAGGCTTTGGAAAGACCTCATTTTGGCCTTTCAGTATATAAAAAAGGCTTGTAGGAAAGACTGAGAGAGACTTTTTACCAAGGCCTATAGTGACAGGACAAGGAACAGCAGTTCTAAACTAGAAAGTAGATTTAGACTGGAGATAAGGAGAAAAGGGTGAGAGTGCTGAGGCCCTGGCACAGGTTGCCCAGAGAAGCTGTGGCTGCCCAATCCCTGGCAGTGTTCAAGGCCGGGTTACACAGGGCTTGGAGTAACCTGCTCTAGTGGAAGGTGCCTCTGCCCATGGCAGGGGTTTGGAACTGGATGAGCTTTGAAAATCCCTTCCAAGCCAAACCATTCTATGGTTTTATGAGTGTTTCAGTCTGTAACTGTGCATTTTTCTACGTAGGAATTAATACATTACACAGCATTTCCAGGGTGTTGTGGCAACGCAGATGATAACTATTTATTCCTGGAGAACTCTGTTCTAATCTCTCCAGGACCTGTTACAGTTTGAATTAAAGTTTGGGTTTGGGCTTTTGAACTAAGCAGATTAGACCATGTCAAAATTTTGCTCTGGCTTTTCCCAACAAATCACGGCTAATCTCTGACATGCTGTTTGTGTGGGCTAAGATAACTACCTAAGCACAGTTAAAGACATGTCCTACTGCCTGATCAATGTCTCACATTTGCACTTCCATTATGGACAGGATTTGACCTTATGGATTCATTCAGTGTTAAGCAAATTTTTGGAATGAAAGAAAATGGAATTCAGAGTGCGTATGTTCGACTTGGAAGCTTTCCTGTTGTTCAGAAAACTGAGTGAGTACCCTGATTTTTCTCTTTATTTTCATCTGATCCCCCATATAATTTGTTTCCTCTAGGTTAACCTTGTAGTAATCTAGAACCTACACATATATTGCTGTTTTGATCAGCTGCTTCAGTTCTGGGAAAGAACTTACACAATGTGGTTAGGAATCACTGCACCAACTGCGGGATCCATTCTGGAAGATTATGAGCTGGTTTCAGTGTATCTCAATGGTTGTGAGGAACAGTATAAAAAAATTCACAGAAGAATTTAGGGGTTCACAAATAGGTTCTAAAAGGAATATTCAGTAGCACTCCCATTGAGCTGTATATTTGCTAATTGTGATAGACCTGTTCCTAGTAGATGCTGTTATCATTTAATGTAGAGTTTGGTTTTATAGAAGAATGAGCAATTTTTAAGCCTGTGTCAATGTGGATTCAGTCCTTGAAGCCTTTTTATGACCTAAGGCTGCCGGCTGTGTGATAGTCTATCACAACAGTTTCTCTTCAGGTTGTCATTTGAGTCCTGCTAGCATTAGCCTTGAAGAGTGAGTGAATAATTTCACTGAGTAACCATGAGCTATAGATTGGATTGTCATCATTAACATTTTTGCAGTGGATTTCTCCGTGCTGGTTTGGACTTCAGCTTTAAAAAATCAATAGTAATTCTTTTCCTGCTCGTGGATGAGGGCTATTATTTTTTATTCTGTTTTAGCTCTTTTACTCAGCTCACTGCATCTTTGAGGTTGTCCTGTAACTTACAATTTCTTGGTTTCATAATATCCTGGAGCCAAACTGGATTGATTTGCCCGTCTCCCCTTACCCTCTTTCTCCATATAAACACACAGCCTTTAAACAACAACAAAAAAGTAAAAATATAATATACTGAAAGGAAAATTGCTTGCTCTAAAGTCCATAAATGATGTGATGTCAAGTCTGAGGAGAAGTAAATTCATCAACATGGAGAAGGCCAACCAACTGAAGATATCTTGGACTTGATAAGTAGTATATACGTAACTGCTGTGTGTGAAGAGAAGAGTAGACCTATTTTGTTTGGCTCACAGCAGTCTCTGGGTAAAATCTGTGCTTGCTGCACCTTATAACAGCTATTGGTAGTGTGTTTTATCACTATAAAATATTGCTGCCAAAACTACATAGAAAGAAGCCATTGAACTGAAGAAGTCCAGTTTCCAGTGAAGAAATTCTGGGAATTATGATCTACTGAATCTGAGCTTTGGCTGATACTATGACAAATAGGACTAGTGCAACCCTTGGGAATATAAACAGAAACTGTCAAGGATGAGTTGACTATCTTCATATTAGGTGACTGAGTTACACTGCTGGGATGCTATGTCCAGTCCTTGTTTCCACCATTCAGTGGATAGAAATGGAGTGAATGAAAGTTTAAAGAACTGTGAAGCAAGCCTAATAGCAAGAAATCCAAGAAGTGCAGTGGACTCAGGTAAAATGAAGAAGCAGTTAACAACTCAGGTGATTGCTCTCTGTAAAAACCTCTGGGAAATCAGAGTTTAGTAAAGGGTCTTTGGTGCTAACAGTAGTAGTAGACTGAAAGTCAGTGGCTACCTGTTAACAACATTAGAAACAGCATGGAAGAAAGGCACTTGTAACAATGAGCATCATTAAGCTCTGGAACAGGTTAGAACAGATGACACAGTTGTCCATTTCGTTTATTTTTTCAGATTAAGGGTTGAAGACTTTGTTGTGTTGTTTCTATTATTTCCCCAGAAAGACTGAGAGTGAAGCCAGACCAGTCAGCTATGATGACTTTCCATCTGCTCAGATTGCACTCATTTAGTTGTTCCTGTTGTTTGTACAATAAGTAAGACGATTAAAAGTAAAACCATCCTTAATCAGTAGATTGAAATGACTAAGCTTCCTTTTGAATGATTGACTGAAACATGGCATTAAAGAAGTTCTATGCTTTCAGCCTGTGTTTTAACCTCCATACTCTTGTGGTTTGGAAATGAACTCAGATGTAACACAATGGAAGTTGTCTGCATATTTGGTTCCTTTTAGCCTTTGGATGTCAGGGTTTTGAGATGGTGCATATAGAGTCATCGCTCACAGAAAATGAAATCTTGTGAAGCTTCACAAAACTGATAACTGGAGTAATAAACAAAACAAAACATCTGTCCTGTCTTGCAGATAACCTCAAGCAATGTTTAGCAACTGATAGCAATATCTCATAATTAGATAGAAAATCATTAACTGAGTAATATATGTAATCCACTCTATTATCTGCTTAAAGGATTTATATCCTTTTGTATAAGTACTAGTACTTTTACAAAGTGCCAGTTTAGCTGACTGGGAAATGTGCCTGTTCATCTTCCAGTCTGGAGCCTACTACTATGAATTTTATTTCTCTTTGTGGTGAGGCATTCTGTGGTGGCTCTTTGAGCATCCAAATACAACAGCCAGGAACTTGGCTGCAGTCAATGTCCTGGTCACTGGGGGACTTAAAGATCTCTCTAGCTGGCCGAGGGCTGGTCCATAGATCTGGCTGGTGCTTCTCCCCACCCTTCAGGCAAGGGGCTGTCCTACTAGTTGCTCATGGCTCCTCAGTGGACCTTCTTGCCAAAGGTGTGTCCCAGATTCTCTGTTATTCAGGCTTGTTTCTCTTTACTGTTGTCTTGGCCAATGCCAGTCTTCTGGATCTCTATCTTGTCCTGTCCTCTATTTCTTCTAGTCCTGACTCCTCCTTCCTGGCTATGTGCATCCCTCAGTTTTCTCTTGCTTGCTCTGGTTCCAGCCTGACTTGGTCCTCATCTCAGCTGCCACTTCACAAAACTTCCTGATGCTTGGCCTAGCTTTTAGTCATGATCTGTTTGATGTGTATTCTATATCTGTTTGCTGTACAGTGTTGTCTTCCCCAGTTTCTGAGTCTTGCATTGTTTTGGACATAAACCTTGCTGTGTTTGTCTGGGAACTCTATCTCCCAGTATCACATTGCTGGAGCTCGGAAAAGACCAAAATACTGTCCTGAAGTTGGGAATGAGACACATGTCTACTATAAGAAGGTGGCAAAGCAGACTCCCAGTTGAAGGATCTTGCTGTGGCCACTCTCTGATCTCATGACCACTATTGTCAGATGAGTGCTTGTTATCTAGAAGAAAAACTGTCTGTCCAAATTGGCTGTGAAGTTAGTAGTCAGATATCTATTAGGAGCAGACCTGAGGAATCCTTTGTAGGTTTCTTCTTCCTAGCTGGTGAAACAGGCTAAATTCATGGGCCCCAGTGCTAGACCTATATCATTTGTGTTCTTCACCTATTTTTGTGCTCATAACAAGTTCATTTTGACTGTTGGCAAGCAATAATAACATTGTCAGTGCCTCATCCTGGTGTGGAGGATGGAGCATGCCAAAGACTGCTCCCCAAAGGCAGTTTGGTTATGATCGCTCTCTCTGGGAAAAGAGCTTTTGGCTCATTTGCACTCATAGAGAATGGACCCTCACCATTATTAACTAGTATGAATATAAGCATTGAGTCTCCTCAATGTAAGGAGATCATGCATGACTGGAGTGGAATGTCTGAAGGATGAGGTTTTTTTGTCTTTTAGAGTAAATGACTGAGGAAGGGCTGACACACATAGAAAAGGTGAAGCAAATAGAGGAGAACAAGTTCTTCATGTACCTCCTCGTGGAAAACAAATATGTTGTTTTAGGATGATATAGCTAAATCTTCCTATATTAGCAAGTGATATTTATCATAGACTATTTTTTTTTGCAACATGTTGGATATTGAAACATGGGAAGAAGTTACCTGTGAGAGTTTGTATCTATTTCAATACTGAGGTTTCTAAAGTAGTGGCCATAAAGTATCTGCCATGGATGTATAGGTGCGGTTGGTTCTGTCCTGTGACAATCCTTCTATAGCCTTCCTTTTCCCTTTTCCTTGTTTTTCCTTTTTATTTTTGTCATTCTAAGAGCCTATGGAAATGAACTGGCATTCTCCAGCCTTGTTTCTCAGATCTTAGTGAATTACATTTCCTATTAGTGGTTTCTATAGGTTGTAAAAATGGTCAACTTGCCCAACTGCATTAATTATCCCCACTAAATGCAGACATCTTATTAATTGTTGTTACCTTCAGTGTCTGAAATGAGAACTAATAATCTTATTTTTCTCCATTGTGTTATCATAATAGATGTAGGATCTCATGCTGATTGTCACAGATGTAGGCTCTTGTGACAAACAAAAGCATGCAAGAAGGAATCTATATATTGAAAATGGGCAATGCCTGAAAGAGACTTCTGCCTGGTATTATAGTTCTTTTCTTTGTAGACGTGATTCACCTGACCTTGTAGCTGGGTTAATTAACTCTTTGAATAACCTGCGGTCTCCAGGGCAGTCTCTTGTCTTGGAGTTTTATAAAGGCCTCTTCTGCAATCCATCCTGTTGTCAGAATTATAGACCAAAGAGCTAGCAGAGTGCTCCCTGCAGGTACCAGGCATCCAGCAAAGCTCCATAATATGGATCATCAGTTCAATTCAGCCTTGAGTGAAAGAAGGAAATAAAACTTTTCTGGGGACAGCAATTCCTGCCCTTGGATTCCTAAATAAAGCTGAATTTCTAGATGGAGACTACTTTTTAGTGAGGAAATAAATGAAAACTCACAAAGTTTTGTGTTATTTATGCAGTAATGCATCTCTGTAAAAGACACAGGGACTAAGGGCTTCAGAAACAGCCTTTATTGTGTCTTCAGGGCAACA
This sequence comes from Agapornis roseicollis, assembly GCA_002631895.1. NCBI lineage: Eukaryota > Metazoa > Chordata > Aves > Psittaciformes > Psittacidae > Agapornis > Agapornis roseicollis. The sequence continues at coordinate 47,827 of NDXB01012576.1, read as the reverse complement.
AGAGTTTCTTGAGATGCGCTTTTGGCACAAAGCTTTTCTGTGTTGGGAACTTACAGCCAGTTCCACATCACCTTTAAAAGTCATTTGAGGCTGACAGGTAATAGGTCATTATAGCTTTCTATCAGTTTAAATCTACCTGATGGGTCATTTGTCAGCCTCTGTGATGAGGTGTGGCCAGACTCAGAAGGATTTTAGGAACCCAATTCCCAACTCCTTTCGTGGGCTTTAAGCATCTGAACACCTTTTCTGAATCTAAGCTTGCATGGTGATATTCCTGTTCCCAGCTCAGAGGTATCCAGAAAGACTATCCCAGCACAGAGACCAACAGTTGCCTCTTCCAGATTTAGTTGCAGGTTGTCAGGCCAAGGCTCAATGTGGTATATTTGGGATTAATTTCAACAACATGCTCCTATACCTCCTTGCTCAGCAAAGAATTAATGCCTCAGCTACAGCCATTTTCATCTGTACTTGGAACCAAGCATACCTGCATATGCAGAGTTGAAAAGCCATTAGGGAAAAGCAGTATTTGAAAGCATGTGTCCTGCTGCTGTTGATGTGGCAATAGAAAACATTAAGGATCAGGAAGAGAGCAAAGCACCCTTGGAACAGTAAATCCCCTACCTTGTGCCACCACTGGATTAAATGAGGACCCACTTCTCTGCTTGCTTTTCATTGAGTAAGAGGTTCAAAAGTCGTTCAATAGGGTTGTCTGTGCCTAAAATGTGAGTCAGAATCTTAAAGAACAGGATAGAAAGGGAACTTATTAAACCCAGTTATGATGGTGAGGAGTGAGTGAAAGTAAATGCACAAGGCATGCATGCTGAGATGACAGAGTTGGAGGAGATGAGGCACAGAGAAACGTCCCCTCTGGCAGCACTCTTGTTTAGACACATCCATGGTTTTTGTTCAAGGCAACAGAGCTATAAGCAATACCTTTCCAGCTATCAATATTGCCACTTGGATGAAGTTTCTTAATGGGGGAGAAAATCTGCCCACACTGTCAGTGATGCTAAGAGCTGAGGCATGCATCTTCTTTGACACACTTGGACAAGATGAGTGTACAAACACATTCTAACAGAAAACTTGCACAAAGACATGTCAATGTTGAAGGAGATCTGGCGAGGGGCCCTATTGGGAGGGCTGATGTGACTGAGTTGACTCTCTCTTGCCAAACATCCTGTTGGTTTTCAGTGCCCTCATCACTCCTGTTCTTTTTTTTCCGTGGCAACTCTGTCACAAGGAGACAACTGACACACTTCTTGTTTTGCCATGAGGGGTGGGAGCATCAGGTTATTTTCCTTGTCATAGGAGTGATGGGTGATGCTGCGTGGTGGGTCTGTGACCAGGGAGGGCTAGTTTGTGAATTGTAGAATCATAGAATCGTTTAGCGTGACAGCCAGCTGCCATGCTTTGTTTTCTAATGGATGCTTATGTCTGACTGCTCGGATATCCAGAAACAAAACCATGATATTTAGGAAGGTTTATTTTAGGAATTATCAGAGGAGCAAGCTGGTTTGGGCATGGGAAACAATGGAGATAAATGGGACTCTTCAGGTGGGAAAAGAGATGGCTCAGAGGCATTATGAGCAAAGTTTTCAGAATCATAAATGGCATAAAATGTAGAAAAAGAATAGTTAATTGTGTTGTCTGTTATGAGAACTGAGCTACATCCTAAACAAACAAGAGGAGGCTCATTATACAGTGGATAGCAAAGTGTGATTCATTGCCAAAGGATGTCATGAATGTAATAAATATACCTGAGTTCAAGGGGAGACTGAAGATGTTGAATCTATAAAAAGAAGATAAATCCATAAAAAATATGAATATAGAAATTTTGTCTGTCTCTGAATTTGACGTCTGGATCCTAGATTTGGAGCTAGGAGGGATGCTTGTGGTGTTCATTCTCATTCTTGGGCATCCAGTAAAGGACAAATACTGGGTTAGTTATCCCTTCTGTGCAGCCCTGTATGCTCACATTACTGTATATTCTTATGTTGGGTGCATATGTCTGGTGTAACCAAAACCAACCAGTGCTGGCTTAGGTTACATTAGACATACACACACATCATGGTGTCACATTAAGTAAATTTCTGCCTAATGTGTTTTCAATGTTTAGTTTGAGAAGGTTTTCCTGTTCTCCCAGGCTATCAGCCAAGGAACATCTTCTTGGACAGGTATGAGGTATAGTGCCTGTTTTGGGGCAAATAATACAATATTTGTTGCTACGACTTGGTACATTTATAGAGGCTTTCAGGCTTGCCTGCCCATTCTCTGATGCTACAGGTATCCAATGCATCTGGAGAAGAGCTGAATGATTTAGAGATTGCATGAGCTGAATCATCAGCTGAAAACCAATTGTATTGACATGATGGATACTAGACTGAAGGTTTTCACTGTTTCTTACCTAATTTGGGAGTTTCAGTATTGGAATGAAAAAGGGCTCCTTGAGGACAGAACTGCCTGGAGGGTACAAGCTCAGGTTCATCCCTCTGCAGGTTGCCAAATACAGCAAGCAGATCATGTAGGAACTCTATAATACACCTGGGAAGCATTGCTGGAATATGCAGAGGGCTTTAAAAGTTCTTCTCTTCACTGCTAAGTTCTCTTTTCCCCTCTCCATGCCAGGGATGTATTTCCCCAAGGTCTCCCTGATGAATATGCCTTTGTAACTACCTTCAAATTCCGGAAGGCTTCCAGGAAAGAAGACTGGTATATTTGGCAGATTATTGACAAGTACGGCATACCACAGGTAAGAGACCCTTTGAGACAGCAAGAGCAGCCTTGTTTACCTTTTGTTGCATGAACCAGCTTTCTTGCCTTATCCTCTCAACCCATTACCTTTCATTCAAGTGCTGAAGGTAGGGTTGCATAGACCTTGATTGTTGTTATCATGCAGATAGATAAATGTGTTAGTTGTAAAGGTGGTAAAAAATATACCATCATAGAATCATAGAACAGTCAGGGTTGGAAAGGACCTTGAGATCATCCAGTTCCAACCCCCCTGCCGTGGGCAGGGACACCTCACACTAAACCATGTCACACAAGGCTCTGTCCAACATGGCCTTGAACACTGACAGGGATGGAGCATTCACAGCTTCCCTGGGCAATTCATTCCAGTGCCTCACCACCCTAACAGTAAAGAACCTCTTCCTTATATCCAATCTAAACTTCTCCTGTTTAAGTTTGAACCCATTACCCCTTGTCCTATCACTATAGTCCCTAATGAAGAGTCCCTCCCCAGTATCCTTATAGGCCCCCTTAAGATACTGGAAGGCTGCTGTGAGATCTCCACACAGCCTTCTTCTTCCCCAGGCTGAACAGCCCCAACTTTCTCTTGTTCTTGAAACCACTTTTTGGAATTCTGGTGTTTTGTTCAGGTAGTTCTGTTTAGTGAAAACATTTTGCCTGTTTGGAAGAAGATTGGCACACAGATGTGAGCTATATGTGAGCAGTGAGCTATTCCAAGTTTTTGCACAGATTTCTGGCCATCATTCAAAGGCATTTTGGGTTCCCTACTTAGGATGTGGATGACTTAGGATAGGGACCTTATTGCTCCACAACCGTGAGTCCTGGCTGCTATGAAATTTGATCTAATAATATCTGTCAAGTACTCTCAGGTTCTCAGAAGAAAAATACCATTAAAGTGTGTAAAGGGCTTCCTGTTCCTATATAACATGTTCTTAGCAGAATGTTAAGTTTCAAGCATGTTTGAGGAGGGAGCCTTTTGAGTGCACTGTATGTTTTCTACTCAGTACAAACATGGTGCTGATGGCATTTCCAATAGCTCTCAACTGGGCTGTTGGTTTGGGCTCATGTAGTCATTTAACGCCATATTGCTGCTTTGGGAGTGGTGTTTGAAAGGACATGGGAAACTCACATTGGAGGAAGGTTAGGTGCAGTTTGGGGACTTGGCTAACTGAGTTTCGGACAATGGTAACAGGTTTATAAGACAGTTATTATCAGCTGTACTTTATTAAATGAAACATGATTTTCTCTTCTGCATGCTCAGTAGTTTGGTTTCATACCAGACAATAAGTCATGTGTTCATGTCCCATGGGATAGTTGAGGACTTGTGATCGTGCTAAAGAGCATAGAAATACTGGAGGATTGCACAGGATAGAGGGATTCAAAACAGATTCAGCTTTGTCTATCTGCCTCTATGGAGAGACATCAGGGTGGCATGTGCTGAAACCATGCCAAGGATTATACTCAGAAAAGAAGTCTCTAGATGGTCATAGGTCTACACCCAAGCCTGTGCTTTGCCCTGCCTTTATTTACTAGAACAGGCTCCCTGTACATATCCACACAAAACTCCATTCCCTAATATTTGCTTGGGCTTCTTGTCATATGCTGTACCATCCCTGACTTTGGGGTGTCAGTTGTGGTGGAAAGCAGGCAAAAGTAAGGAGAAGGCTTTGTATTTCATCAGCAAAATCACTTCTGTTTGCTTTTAGGTCTCGATCCGGCTGGATGGAGAGAACAAAGCTTTAGAGTACAACGCCGTCGGGCTCACCAAGGATGCTGTGAGAGTGGTCTTCCGCAATGAACGAGTCAGTGATCTGTTTGACCGCAGCTGGCACAAAATTGCCCTCAGCATTCAGGCAAAGGCTGTCTCTCTCTATATAGACTGCAAACTGGTGCAGGTGCTGCCTATTGAAGACAGGGAAAATATCGACATTCAAGGAAAGACTGTGATTGGCAAACGCTTGTATGATAGTGTCCCCATTGATGTAAGTACTGTGTGTGCTGATTAGAGCTGGAGTAACATTCAGCATTGGGTTTGCAGCATGTGAATGGGTGTCTAGGAGTTATACCATTTTCCTGAAGCAACATCACTGAAATATTACCTGTGTTACATGGCTAAGAGAGATTGGCGTTGCATCATGTACACCACTTGTCTTTTTATGTGATGCTGTCAGTATCTCTGTAATAGAGATTAAAAATGAGGAATACATTTCATCTTTCTAGTCCCAGAATATACAATAATGAAAATCAGAAATACAGAGAAAATGGTCCACAAATACCATCAAACTGCTTACTGAACTACACATGTAAAGGTCTTCTGCTGTCTGATCATGGCATTATGAATGTTTCTATCTGTGATAGGAAGATCTGGGGAGAAAAAAGAAAGGTCATTAACTCAGCAAGGTCATGGCATGTTTTCAGTTCCTCACAAAAAACACCTGATATTAAATGACTCTTGCTCCAATTGAACCAAAGTTTAAACCTGTAGGTTGGACCTGATTATTCAGAAGCAGTGTTAAACTGATATAATTTATGTGTGATTGTTTGGTGTTTTGAGACTTGTGTAATCTTTCTTAGCTGTGCAAAATAGATAGAATGTGCATATTAAATATGCTAATAGCATTTCTCATGCAGGGTAGAATTTCAGAAGATGCAAGGCACTAAAGGAGAAAAGTAAACTTCACATCTAGATGAAATTCTAGGAGGGATGGAGGTGATCAGAATAAGTCTTCTCAGACAGAAATTTGGCCAGGACACGCCTCCTTATGTGCATGAAAACCTGCACCAGAATTTTAATAGGCATATTCATGGTCTCATTAGCTCAGTACTCTTGGAGCATGCTGAGATATTGGTCCATTATTGATGGAAAGAGACAGATACTGACTACAGGATCCATAGAATCACTAGGAAGGTAGCCCCCTTTGTTTTTTATTTGTATTCATCTGCACTGTTTGTTTCCAAGCAAAAGGACACGCAGTCTTTAATAATTCACTGTCTCTGAGACTATTGCCTTACTTTGTCTTCTAGTTTGATCTTCAACGGATGGTTATTTACTGTGATTCTCGGCATGCTGAGCTGGAGACCTGCTGTGACATTCCCTCTGGACCAGTAAGATTCTTTATGTCACTTATTCATTTTCACATGAACACTCTTCCTTGAAGTCTATTACGCAAATCAGGGAATATATGGCAGTGTGGGATTATAATTTGTTTAATGATGGTGAATGAAACCTAACTATATAATGGGCAACACAGTAGTGCCAGAAGAGGACCACCGCCGAGGGATGATTATAAGGAATTTGGGGTTTGACATTTCCAAGTTGATCTTTCCTTGTCAAACTGTCACGGGAAACAAAACCCTGAAGTGATGATGGAACAACAGAAATGCAGCCTGAAATACTCAACATGTTTCCCACTGGTTTTATTTGGGAAGAGCTTAATGACTGCTGCTCAGTTTCTTGTGCCCAGCTGTCATTATGAACTTCCACCCTCCTTGCATTCTTCTCCCCTCAATCTTGGCTAAAGAGATTCATGGTTCATTTTGCCATGTTTTTCCCTATTGCTTGGATGAATGGCTTTTGTGGGATTGCATTCCTCACTAGGACTCATTTAGCTGTGTGTTACCCAGTAGTACCTATGTGGGTTCTCTAAAGTGGGTAGAAGAGTAAGCTTTCTAGCACTGAAGGCTTTGTTATGACCTTGGGTGTTTGGGTGTAGTGCCAGGTCACAGTCCTGACTGAAGCACCTCCTGTGGAAGTGAGACCCACTGCTGGCAGCGAGCAAGTTGGTCACCTCAAGACATTCAACTGCTCTTGCCCTGCTGGACAAAAGGTGAGTGTTGGGATGAGTGTGTTTCATTTGAGGCATGCTGGATAGGTATGGTAATAGGGGTATGACACCATGCAAGTGGGTATTTGTGAACTTTAAGACCTAGAGATGGAAAACACTTCATAGAAAGAGACAGGCGAGTGTGTGTCATAGGTGGAATGTTAATAGAGGTAATGGTCATTTTCCCACATGTTTTCTCTTTACCTAATCTAATGATTTTGATCATGCTGATAGTCCTGGTAAAAAACTTGGAAAAAAAGGGGTTTTTCTTATCCAGCCCAGTTATGTTCATCCTTCTTCAAGTAAAACAGAAGATATTCCAGAGGTAAGGGGGAAATGGATGACCCGGGGAATTACAGAGCAGTCAGTCTCACCTCTGTGCCTGGCAAAATCTTGGAGCAGATTCTCCTGGAAGGTATGCTAAGGCACATGAAAACAGGTGCTTGG
>NDXB01012576.1:28074-40708 GCA_002631895.1 Agapornis roseicollis | reverse complement strand
GAAGGTATGGCTAAGGCACATGAAACCCATGAGGTGCTTGGTGACAGCCCACATTGCTTTACTAAGGGGAAATCCTGCCTGAACCAGTTTGGTGGCCTTCTACAATGGGGCTATGGAACTGATGGACAGGGGTAGAGCAGTTGGTGTCATCTACCTGGGTTTGTGCAAAGCGTTCGACACTGTCCCACACGACATCCTTGTCTCTAAATTGGAGAGACATCAATTTGATAGGTGGGGCACTCGGTGGATAAAGAACTGGTTGGATGGCCGCACGCAAAGAGTTGTGGTCAATGACTCAGTGTCCGACTGGAGGCCAGTGCCGAGTGGTGTCCCTCAGGGATCGGTGTTGGGACCGGTCTTGTTCAACATGACATGCTGTTGAAGTTAGGTTGCTGCCATGGACAGTGGGATTGAGTGCGCCCTCAGCAAGTTTGCCGATGACACCAAGCTGTGTGGTTCTGTGGATCCACTGGAGGGAAGGAATGCCATGCAGAGGGATCTTGACATGCTTGTGAGGTGGGCTGATGCCAACCTCATGAAGTTCAACCATGCCAAGTGCAAGGTCCTACACCTGGGTCGGAGCAATCCCAGGCACAGAAGCAGGTTGAGCAAAGAGGAGATTCAGAGCAGGCCTGTGGAGAAGGACTTGGGGGTGGTGGTCGATGAGAACATGAACAGGAGCTGACTGCAGTGTGCGCTTGCAGCCCAGAAAGCAACCGTATCCTGGGCTGCATCCAAAGGAGCGTGACCAGCAGGTTCAAGGAGGTGATCCTGCCCTTCTACTCTGCTCTCAGGAGACCTCACCTGGAACATTGTGTGCAGTTCTGGTGTCCTCAACATAAAAAGGACTTGGAGCTGTTGGAACAAGTCCAGAGGAGGCCACAAGGATGATCAGGGGACTGGAGCATCTCTCATACAAAGACAGGCTGAGAAAGTTGGGGCTGTTTAGGCCTGGAGAAGAGAAGGCTGCGTGGAGACCTCAGAGCAGCCTTCCAGTATCTGAAGAGGGCCTATATGGATGCTGGGGAGGGACCCTTCATTAGGGACTGTAGTGACAGGACAAGGGGTAACGGATTCGAAATTAAACAGGAGAGGTTTAGATTGGATCTAAGGAAGAAATTCTTTCCTGTGAGGATGGTGAGGCACTGGAATGGGTTTCACAGGGAAGAGTGCTCCATNGTGACAGGACAAGGGGTAACGGATTCGAAATTAAACAGGAGAGGTTTAGATTGGATCTAAGGAAGAAATTCTTTCCTGTGAGGATGGTGAGGCACTGGAATGGGTTTCACAGGGAAGTTGTGAGTGCTCCATCCCTGGCAGTGTTGAAGGCCAGGTTGGACAGAGCCTTGGGTGGCATGGTTTAGTGTGAGGTGTCCCGGCTTATGTCAGGGGGGTTGGAACTAAATGATCTTAAAGTCCTTTCCAACCCTAACTATCCTATAATTCTATGATTCTAAATATAGCTACATTGATAAAAACTTCATCGCTTTTAACAGCAGTGTGCTTGTCTACATTTGATGTGACTAGAACATCTGAGAAACTAGATTCATTGTCATTGCTCATGAGGGCATGTCAGGTTTAGTCTGTTCCCCACTAAAACCTGAAAACGTTTTGGGTGTTCCCAGTTATTGTAGGGCTTTGCCTTGCAATAGAGTAATAACATCAATGTGATTAATCTCTTTTTATTTTTCTTAGGGGGAGAGAGGTCTGATTGGCCCTGCAGGTCCTAAAGGTGAAAAGGTCAGTAACATGTGCTACTTCATTTGCTTCATGAAAACAATCAAATGCTTTCAATGTAAGCCAGGAGCTGAGGATTTTGAGAAATAAAAGCCCATTTGGCATCTGTCTGAGTTCAGGTAGTTTTGAATGAGCCTGGGACTGTGAGAGACTCTGGCCATTTTGCATCTGTGCCCTAGGCTTGCATTTGAGCTTCTCTGTTGTTGCTTTATGTCATTTTTACAGTGTGCTCCAAATCTTTTCCTGTAGCTTCTAATCTGGCATATTTGCAAGTTAATGTTATTCATTAGGTCATGCACAGCTTTTATGAGAAGTTACTTGGAAACCCATGTGCTGCTTCTGTACCGTGCCTTGCTCAGCAGTAATAGGCATCCATAGGTTAGGTAGCAGCCTCCTGGTCATGCTCTTAAGGCATTTCCTAAGACTAGGATAAAGGATTAGCCACAACCTGGTATCTTTAGCAAGACTGCCTGAGTCATGATGTTAAATTCAGGCTACTTTCCTCAGTAGTTTTCTTCCTAGATAATAGGGTAGGAGAGTGGTTCTGATGTCTGCTTCCAGTTTTACAGTGCAGCCTCTGTATTATCCTGCATATCCTGCAAGCTTCTTTGATATGGTATGATGAGATGTATGCATTGAGTATACACACATTTCCCTTCTGTGCTTGGTCACAAATAGACCTGTGGGACAACTGGCTTAAAGGGAGCGCTTGTACAGGAAGAAAAGGAAGACTCGATATTGCCGAAGAGGTGGAAATCGGTAGTGCTGGTTCCAAACTGTGTTCTTAAAAAGCTGTTTGGCAATAGTTTGTATTCAAACCTATTTACATCTGAATAACTTCTGCAAATTCAGCTGCTGAATTTATACCTGTTTGTTTAATAAGCAATTTGCACCTCACCAAAAGTCACTCAGTTGTTATGGAAAGCTGTGGGAAGGGGAAGGAGAAACCTCTGGGTCTTGGAAGGTCAGACATCCTCAGAAATCTGGTGTGGGGGTTTTTGGGGAGGCTTCATCTGCTGTCTGCAGGGAGAAGTTTTGGCTGACGAGGAGATGTGTTTTGGAGTATGCTTTCTGTTGGCATGAAGGAACATGGGCACATTACTGCTCAGATGTGCCTGACTGATACGGCAGAAAATATTTCCTTATGCTTCCATGCATGTATAAATAGCAACTTTCTGTTTTAATCTGTGACAGCTTAAAGCATGATGAGCTCTTTGAAGAATGGCAGAGCCATGACTGTTGTTGGGAGGTTGCAGAAGGACAATGATGATAATAATAAAAGAACCCCGCAGCAACATCCCATTGTCTTTCATTACTTTGACAAGGTCTGTGTGCTGGTGAAGGTGTCCGTGTACCATGTCACAATGCTGGGGTGCAGGAGGTACTACTTGAATACAAAATAGTTTCCATATGTGCACAGCATCAGCAGGTTTTCTGTACCAGATCCCAAAATGTTCATCTCACTCCTGCAGGTGGGTTGCTGAGGAGCAATGCAGATATGTGTGACTATTCCCTGTCTATTGTGGTCCGAGACTTGCATTCAGCTGAGGCAGGACAGTGTTGCAGTCTCAGGGAGCTGGGGATTTAAATCTAGGCTGTGACAACTATTTGGTACAAATATACTGATCTGGGACAAAAGACTTAGCTTCTCCATCTGCTAAATAAGGCAAGGAATAGACTTCACTCCTGATTTGCAAAGATGTTGTGATTAAATAATGTATACCACCCTTGACAGCAGTTACTACATCACTATTGCCAAGGACTGGCTTGTGACAGACCTTGCTGTATATGCATGAGCTAATATCCCTCTCCCCTTCTCTCTCTGCAACATTACTGAGCTACCCAGGCTAAAATGCTGGCCATGGGACAGAAAATCAATGCTATTTGCAGTTCCCCAGTATTATTACCTGATACTTTATTAAGGAAAGACTAAGACCCCATGGGGGCCCACACTAAAAATAATCATTAGATCTCTCCTATACGCTTAGGTTTGATTAAAACAGGCTAACAAGCAGGTACAGCATAAGAAAAGACCAAGCATTAATTGACTAAACAGAAAGGAAGGAGTGAACAAATGAATAAGGAAAGAAATTATCAGGAAAAGATGGACACATAGACATAGAATGGTTTGGGTTGAAGGGACCTTAAAGATCATTGAGTTCCAACCCCTTGCCATGAGCAAGGATGGCAGGACTCTGAGTCAAAATTAATCATTTTCTATATAGACACCATCACTATTGAGTATCTCTTATTTGGGATGAGATGCAGAGCTGAATTCTACCTTTAAATGACTTGCGGCCCAAGAGATATTTTACAGTCTGATAGCTGATAATGAGAAGTGCATTGCGAGAGACTATGTGGTCATATAGGAACCCACAAAGCAGCTGGTTCAGCTCTATTAGGAAACCAGCACACAGGTGGTGGATTCACCTGTGAAACGAGCCCCACCAGGGGATACTAACAGGGAGAAAGGTCAGGGTTATAAAACGTCCCTTTGGGCTTTGGAAACTTTATCCCACAGGACAGGGAACCTTGCAGAGGTTGACAAATGCAGGACTGTGAAGCTGCTTTGCCAAGCTAAGGCAGCGATTGGGTTTGCTTTGTTTTCCTTAGAGTGGTGTCTTTTTCACCCTTTATCCAAAGGAGTAATGTGATTCTTTCTGTTTCCCTTTCAAAAAGGCCAGTTTGAGGGTCTGTTACGTGGATGTGGCTGTTGTATAAGTTGAAGATGGAAGGACTGGTGTTCAGGCTCTGCTCTCCTGAACTCCCGTAACATATTCCTTCTTTTGGGGGGTTTGAACAGACTTTCCTTTTGGTACCATCTGACCAGTGAAAATATTTGAATTGTATAATCAGTGTGGGAAGACAAGGAGTTTCTGTTCCTCTATAATTTAAGTCTCTAAAGGTAGGGTGATACAGGAGTGCTTGCAGCTATTAGAAGAAAACATTCCTCGTCAATGAGAACCTCTGCCTGAGTTACCCATGCTTCTAAACTGAGGATAATGCATGCAGACAGAACATGCATGTTTTGGAAGGAGATAAAATACAATACAATACAATTGGAGAAGAGTGAAGCAGGGAATAGCTTGGAAAAACTGACTAACATGCCTGAAGCAGGATCTTATTGCTAAATTCTAGATGCTAACAACAGCTCCGGCTAATTTTCTTTCCTTCCATACCTACCCTGCATATTGTGCTGTTTGCAGGCTGGCTGACTGGGGCACTGGGCTGTTGGTCAATAGGCTTCTGCTTTCTTCCAGAACTGCTGTTGATCTGAGTTTAGAGAGAATCACTCCTCTGTGAGATGTAGTTTTGTGCACATCATAAAATCAACATTGCTTACCTGCTTTTGGGAAGTCTGTGAAGTGCAGTGTATCAGACGTGCTGTAGTGGGATGTGATATTTTTGACCCCACATTAAAAGGAGATTTGATATAGCTGAAGTGACTTAAAAGGGGTGGTTGCATAAAAATCTTTTAGGAGTTTTGCACAGCCTATTTGAATTGACTGTGACTGGGTTTTTGCGTATATGCAGCTTATTCTGTGAGGTTTCTTTCTTTTGGCAAAAAGAGATAAAAGTTAAAGTAAAAAAGAAAGAAACTCATATTTCCTGTGCTTTCAGAAGCCTATCTTCACCTGGGGAAAAGAAAGTGTGATCCTGACAAATGTTTCAGTGTCTGGTTTCAGCTAAAAACATTTTGGGGGGCATAGATCAGGATAAATCAAATAGAGCCACAAATTAAATCCTACTGTGAGATCTAGTGAGCACAGGGGTCATTGGACCTCTTGCTGCTGTAGCACTGGAGGGTGCTGCTTCAGGTCGGAGACATTTTCAGCTTGATGCCAGTCTGTACTGAAGTGTCTAAACTCCCTACAAGCAAAAGACGGTGGGAGACACAAATAGGTGAGAATATATTTGTCAGTGATGGATGGGGAGCTCAGCACAGTGTACTACTGATACATACCTTTTGGGTGAGAATCAGGCAAGAACTAGGTAGAGGTGTGAGGGAAGGCAGAGCCCTCTGCTCTCCAGCAGTTCCCAGTCCTAGAGGAATTGAAGATGCTGGTGTCAACTCTGCACATAGCCTTAAACTCATTTTAGCAATGGGAATATGCACAGCTGCTCCTTCTTCCAGCTTTGTGACTGCAGAGCAGTATGTGAAAATGATTTGCAGGTATTTTCTCTGCATTTGCTGGTTTTGACATCACTTGTAGCTCTGTACCTGATGAATATTTATGTAATTATGCATCAGTTTGGAGAGTTTTTTATCCCTTTCACCCTTGTCCTTTTTAGGAGACACATAAAGAAAAGGTTTTAGTGGGGTTTTGATTAACCATTTTCTCCTTTCCTCCCTATGTATTTACTTCTCCAGTTTTCATTCATTTACCCATCATAATCTGTATGTTTTCAGCTGTCTTTTCACGTGCGTTCCCTTCCCTCTCTTCCATTGGAGCCAGCAAGGAAATGTATGCGCTACACACTCCTGCAGCAGAAGGCAGGATTTAGCCGATTATGAAGTCTACTATGAATGAAAACAATAGGGTTTGATATTTTTCCTTTTAATAGTTCCAAAAATCTTCACATATTTACTGCCTTATATTCCCCATATTTTAGATGTGTACCCTCTAGGTCTTATGCAAACCATCTTTCCAAGTCCTTCCTGGCTTAATAGAAAGTAAGACCTAGTGTAGCACCTCCCAAGAGAAAGCCTTCTGCCTTACTAGTGCACTCTGAAGTCTTCTAGCAGTATTTTCATATGAAAAATAGGTTATAAAATCAATTTGAGAACTTGGACATTCAATTCAATGTAAATGCAATGAGGAACTTCAAACCTCAGGGCAGGAGCTGAAATCCTGGCTGTAGAGAGTGGTGGGATAAGAAGCATTTGCAATTGCAGTCAAAGTCTTGTTGCATTGTTTCCCAAAACAGTGCAAAGCCAGCCACAAAATACAAACACTACAAGTCCAAAAGGAAGTTGTAAGAGGAAATCTCACTTGTTATTTCTATGAATTGAATCAAATCTGTTGTATTAACATCCTTTCTTTTTCAAGGGAGAAAGAGGCACCCAAGGGCTTCCTGGGCTCAGAGGAGAAAAAGGAGAGTCAGTAAGTAAGAAATACAGAATGATTTTACATAACAATATGGAAATGCAAGTAATTTTCTTTCCTTGATGGTGAGAACTTGCTCACCATGTCAATGTGCGCTATTGAATATGTTCCCTCTGCTGGGCCTTAATCCCAGGGGGAAGCTAATCTTTCTGGCATCCACTGTGATTTCTTGGAGCAGGATGGAATAAATGGGTTCATCCCTGAATAAAGCTGGTAACTGACTTAGTGTTGGCCTTCTAATTAAAATATGTTACTTGGGTGTACTTGATTAGAACACAGCTGTACATCTAATGGGGACAGTGTGAGGCAACTGAACACAATGAAGATGCAAATCTCTCAACTCTTTTACATTCAGATGACCAAGATAGAGCCTTCCTCAGCTGCAATTAATGCAAATGTCAGGCTGAGGTTTTAGGTGAGAAAATCTTTAACCCAGTGTAAAAGTCATTCTCATGAGGATTGTTGGCATCTTTGATTTTGGAACTGTAATGTCAGATGCTGCCCTGAATAAAAAGTAAGATGTGCTTCTGACTGCAGTAGGAGAAGTGGGGATATGTTTTCTATTTTAATTTGTCACTGAATTATTACTAAGGAATTATGCCTAAAGAAAATTACTTTCCTTGTAGTAGCTGTTCTGTGACTTGTATGTATGTATAGACAGATAGACATAAAGATGTGATGTATATGGAGGGATAGATGTATTTCAGATATATAACAAGGAAAAGGTGAAATGCATATTTACAATATCCTTTGACATACCTTTTTCCTCCTTTCATTTCTAGGGTAGAGTCTATGGCAGAGGAGAAAAAGGAGAAAAGGTAAGATCTAATCCTTTACTGGACTAATTAAATTAGAGTTGCTTGCTGTTGCCTTCTGTAGCTCACAGGTTGCTTTTGGAATGCACAGGATGCAAGAGAAGTGATACAGTTGGATCTCTGTGGGGAACTTTTTTATTGTGTTATATCTCCTCCTGAAGATAAGATTCTGAGTGTTCATTGCTTGTCCCCTTTGTGTTCTTTGAGATTCCTTTGTACATTAGCTATTTAAAATGCTATCAAGTGGAAATCATAATTGTTGCTTTGTGTAAGCAACAGTGAGTTTGTGGAGGATAATGCAGTAAAGCAGCTGGCTAGAAGGATGGAAAACAAAGGGAAAGTATAATGTTGAGTTTATTAAATTTTCAACAGGATTAAATTTGGGTCATGAGGAGACTTGCACACTGTTTCTTTTGGATATTTTCATTAGTGATCTGAAGGACAAATGTCAGAATATCTTACTGCAAACACTAGGCAGGAAATAATAAGACTTGGAGGTTAAAACTGAGGATACAGACTAACCATTGAAAATCACTAGTTTATCTGCCTTGGAAAACCTTTTCAATGATGGTCAATAATGCAAAACAAATAGCATAAGTAGATTAATTTGCATTAAAAAAGATTGGTTTACAGGCAATTCTGACGGCAGGCTTCCCATTCCCCACAACAAAATGAGGCTGAAGAGCTAGAATGCAGAGGAGAAGGAGCTCTTCTTCTCTGTAGCTCCATATCACACCTGGTTGTGGGTGTTTTCCTTATCAAAATGAATTTTCAAGTTGTGGGAAGTAATGGATAAAGATTGACACGAGGGTCTTGCAGATAGATGGATGTATTGAGAAAGAAGTTATGGTTCATGCTGAAAACAGGATTCAGCATCTGTGGACCTGTTTTCCAGGGTCTGTGGCTACCCATTTGCTCAGGGAATTTAAAATTATACTGGATTGTGATCTGATAGGAAGAGTGCTGCTTTAGCAAGAACATGGCACTTATCGCCATTGCATCTTCTCATTTGTTCTTTCTATGATCATGATATATTGATTGTATGTAGTGGTAATGCATCATGTGAAATTACAATCTAAATGAGGGTTGCTCATGGCAGGAACTATTATTGAGCCAGGCTAGAGACATGGGGGCTATGAAGTGCATACTCCTGCATCTATCTTCCTGAAGACCTCTTGCTGACAGCCACTATTTAGCCTTTGAGACTCAGGATTCAGCCTTTGGAAACCAGCTCATGTTTGGCAGGTGGTGAGAGTCAGTCTGATGGAAAGCACAGTGTTTACAGTATGAGTTCTGCTGCAGTTGAAGCGAGTTCTTGTTTTCTTATGTTTTGATCTCTGCAGAAAAGTGGTGGAAAACATCACTCCATCTGTATTTTTGTCATGCCTAGAAAAATATGTCTGAAAATCTTGACTGGAGGGGGAAATATAAAAGGACCCCATTGTATGTGTAGAACATCTTTGACTGAGATAGCCAAAGAACATTTACTGGCCCAAATGAGTGTGTAGGCATGGAGATCCCCGAGTTTATGGCCAGTTTGTGTTGTTTAATTGGTACTTCTCCCAGCCAAGGCAACATCTGTGTATTTGATACCCAGTGTGTTTGTGCCCTGTGTCTGCCCAGCGGCTGAGTGGCTGATAAAGAGAAAGGTTATGTCAGCTGTACATTGCTGGCTTGGTTAAAAAGGGACCCTGGAGATACAGAATCATAGAATGTCTGGAGTTGGAAGGGACCCATAAGGATCATAGAGTCCCACTCCCTGCTAGAGTCCCACTCCCTGCTAGAGTCCCACTCCCTGCTAGAGTCCCACTCCCTGCTAGAGTCCCACTCCCTGCTAGAGTCCCACTCCCTGCTAGAGTCCCACTCCCTGCTAGAGTCCCACTCCCTGCTAGAGTCCCACTCCCTGCTAGAGTCCCACTCCCTGCTAGAGTCCCACTCCCTGCTAGAGTCCCACTCCCTGCTAGAGTCCCACTCCCTGCTAGAGTCCCACTCCCTGCTAGAGTCCCACTCCCTGCTAGAGTCCCACTCCCTGCTAGAGTCCCACTCCCTGCTAGAGTCCCACTCCCTGCTAGAGTCCCACTCCCTGCTAGAGTCCCACTCCCTGCTAGAGTCCCACTCCCTGCTAGAGTCCCACTCCCTGCTAGAGTCCCACTCCCTGCTAGAGTCCCACTCCCTGCTAGAGTCCCACTCCCTGCTAGAGTCCCACTCCCTGCTAGAGTCCCACTCCCTGCTAGAGTCCCACTCCCTGCTAGAGTCCCACTCCCTGCTAGAGTCCCACTCCCTGCTAGAGTCCCACTCCCTGCTAGAGTCCCACTCCCTGCTAGAGTCCCACTCCCTGCTAGAGTCCCACTCCCTGCTAGAGTCCCACTCCCTGCTAGAGTCCCACTCCCTGCTAGAGTCCCACTCCCTGCTAGAGTCCCACTCCCTGCTAGAGTCCCACTCCCTGCTAGAGTCCCACTCCCTGCTAGAGTCCCACTCCCTGCTAGAGTCCCACTCCCTGCTAGAGTCCCACTCCCTGCTAGAGTCCCACTCCCTGCTCCTAGTGGGACTGCCCGAAGCTAAACCATATGACTAAGAGCATCGTCCAGATGCTCCTTGAACTCTGGCAGGCTTGGTGCATGACCTAATTCATGGTGATGTGAGGTCTTGTGTGAATTTGAGAGCCAGGAAATTCACTGTGTCCTGGCTCAAGCAGCACCTGAGGATGTTCTGTTCAGACTCAAGTATTTCAGCCTGGTAGACAATGCTTTTTATGTACAGAAAAGTGTATCCACATGCCTAGTAATTGTGCTTAGGTAGAAAAACACAATAAAAGAATGCATCTTCAGATGCTCTTGTGAACTGCTCTTAAGTGGGTTTGCTGGGTAGGTGTGATTCAGCTGCCAGTGCTCTGTTCTGATTCTTAACTTTCCACTGTTGACTGTCATCTTTCAGCCCTGGTAGTGTGTCCTGGTTTCAGCTGGAATAGAGTTAATTTTATTCCTAGTAGCTGGTGCAGTGCTGCATTTTGGCTTTAGCATGAGAACAGTGCTGATAATACATGGATGTTTCAGTTGTTGCTAAGTAATGTTTATCCTGATCAAGGACTTTTCAGTTTCATGCTCTGACAGTCAGGAGGGGCACAGGAAGCCGGGAGGAAGCAGAGACAGGACACCTGACCCAAACCAGCCATAGGGGTATTGAATACCACAGCACGTCATACCCGGTATAGAAACTGGGGGGAGTCCCCCAGAAGGGACGGATCTCTGCTCAGGTCAGGCTGGGTATCGGTCAGTGGGTGGGAAGCAATTGCATTGTGCATCACTTGGAGGTTTCTTGTCTATTTTCCTTGGGTTTTACACCCTCCCACTATTATATTTTACATTATTTCAAATGTTAAACTGTTCTTATCTCAACCCATAGGTTTTCCCTTTTTTACAGTTCTCCTCCCCATCCCACCATGGTGGGGGGCAACAGTGGGTGACTGCATGGTACATACTTGCTGGCTGTGGTTAAACCATGACATAGCATTTAATCCCTGTGGCATTAGATGTAGTCTGTTACATTTTTGCTCACAAATCTGTATTCCTTTACTTTGTGGTCATTCACTTGTTTTACACACGCATATGTTAACAAATTGATTATTATACATAGGCAAATATCCAATTCTATAATATGATAGCTATGAAGGGCAATGTTTTGGCTTTATTCTGTAGGTTATTCAAATAGATATCAGATGGCCTTGCCCTGCAAGGGTTATAACTCTAATCTTCAAACCTCTGTTGATCCAAGAGGAGCAGGAGAGGAGTGAGGGCAGAAGGAACACCTGTAGAGTGTTTTTGGATGTGATTCAAGCAAGATGACTGAAGTCAGGGAAACCACATATGACAAGGAAGTAGAGCATGTGGTCTTCATTCCTGGGGCACAGCCATCCACATCATGAACCAACCTTCCCTTCTAATGCCTCTGTGCAAAGTTTAACTTAGAGGCTTTCTAAAACTGAGACCCATATCTTGCAAAGTACAGAGTATTAAGCACTGGTGGTGAGGCATCCTAAAGGTCAATGGTAGGGAGAAGCCTTTCCAGATGGAAGATGCTTGTAAAAGTGATGACTTTGGAGAGGATATGGTGAAAATCTGTCAAACTTTGAGAGGTATGGAGATATCAGTAGGAAAGTATTTCTCATTGTTCATTCTATTGTAAAAGCTAAGGAGAAACAAATCAAACTAGCTGATGGCAAGCTTAAAATGAACAAAATAAAGTTACTTGTCATACAGTTGGTATTCGAGCTCTTCATTGCAGTCAGCTCTGGAGGTAACAAGAAGTGCTTACAGAAGTGCATGTAAGTTAATTAAAGGGAGACATATGGAAACATCTAGTACAAAGATATTGACTGCTTCAGGATGTGAGTCTCTGCAAACTGTGATCAGTGACAGTGGGACAGTAGACTAGAGAAGCCTCTCTTAAGGCCACCACTGCAGATGGGATAAGAGGCAGCTGGACCTTTGGACCTTTGTCCTGACTCCTGGTAGATATTTGGACTTGGCGATCTTAGAGGTCTTTTCCAACCTAGCTGATTCTAGGATTCTTAGATTCCTAACACCCCCACTGAGTGGAAGGGGACAGAAGTTTCCATGGTCCACTCAGGTTGGGCCAACACTGCCTATAGCTGTAGAAGAAGAGTAGAAAACACAAGAAAAGTTTCATGAAACATTGGGTCAAGTGATTACTACTGTAGTTTTCCACAGGAACCAAATCTGTCAGAGGACAGAAATCTAACCAGGAGCACAGACCTTCAGCAGAAATGGTGAATGTAGGTTTCTTTGTGGTTTACACTGGGACTTCCCGGACTAATGTGTTTCCAAGAGTATCTGAGCTTTCCCTTTGTGCTTTATCCGCTTCCCTTCATGCTAATAACCACAAAACCAACTTCAGTTCATTAAGTCTATATTCTCCTAACAATGTTTTGGGTTTTGTTTTTTTTTTTTTTTTTTT
>NDXB01012576.1:0-27965 GCA_002631895.1 Agapornis roseicollis | reverse complement strand
GGTTTTTTTTTTTTTTTTTTTTTTTTCCTTGGTAATGACTTGCTCTGATAAAAATGCAGGTTTATCATAGGATTTCTAATGAGGATAAAGCCTCAGATGTGGCTTGGTTTATTAGAGATGCGGTGACTGCAAGACTAAGCATAGAAAAGAAAGGCAGGTAGTTAAGGCTGCAAGAGACCAGGATTAAAATTTGTCTCTAACAGATTTTCTGACTTTGAGCAAAGCAGCCAGTCTTTGTTCCTGTAAAATGGAGCTGGGGAACCTCTTTCCCTCCAGGCTTTGTGTAACTTGCCTGCTAGATCCTTCAAATAAAGGCTTTGCTTCCCCTTCTCTCACTCGTCTTCCTCATGAAGTTATTGCCACTTTTAGGGCTTCTGGAAAAGCTGTGGAAATCTACCCCTTTAGACACAATCTATCCACACAGAGCCCTGTGCTTCCTGCTTTTGCCCTGAGCTGAATATAAGAAAGGTCTGACCCGAAATCCAAGCAACTTCTTTACACCAGTGCTGGGCTGTCAGCTGGGCTTTCCAAATTAGAAGGAGCACAGTGCCTCTGGGTCGGGGCTGGCAAGCATCCAGTTACTTGGGGCACAAGAAATGAATACAGTTCTGCCTGCAAAAGGTGTCGCAGGCAGAGCTGGAGTTGTCTGCTGTGTGCTGGATTGATAGCAAATGAAAGCTTTTGCTTGGGTGTTTTGAAGTGATGGATCTTGGGACTTGGTTGCAGGTAAGGCTCAGTCTGGAAGTGGTATTTCAGACACATGGAGCTGTAATAATGTTAGAGACTGAGGTCCCTGAGTGTCAGGGTGCGCCCTAAGGGAGATGGAGTTGTGAGCAATACTGTGATAGACAGTGCGGGGACCTCACGAGCCAGGGCTTATCCCATAGCACCCCAACAAGGAAGCAGGATGGGTCAGTGGTGGTAGCCAGGTTCAGCTGAGAGCCCAGAGCACCAGACATGTCCTTTGATGAAAGAAGTTTGACTCCAAGACAGAAAAGTGACTCTGAGTCATGATTAGCAGGATATATTGCCAAGCTTCAAGCTCAAGGTGAGAACTTGAAAAGAGCTTCAATACAAAGGAGAGGAACAACCATCTGAACTTCTAGAAGGAGGATGTGATCTCTTAGTCTTTAAACAATGTGGAGACTGTGCTTGCACGAGCCAAGATTTCATCCTTATTCCTGCAGCTTCCAAATCAAACTGATACTGGCTCCAAAAGATGATGTGTGTGGCCTTTTCACTGCTGAAGCTTTAAACCTGGTGCCAGGAAGGTGCTCCAGTGAGTTTATAGGTCTTATTTGGACTACTCAGACATTGTCACTAAGTCCCAAAACCCTTAGATGCCACCCAGTCTAGTGAGCTGAAGGATGTCTCCAAGAGTGTAAGAGCAGGCAGTAGGAGACTTTGCACATTACCATTCAGGACAGCGGGCAGTGCTCATTCAGTGAGCACACATTGATAGCAAGAAGATGGGGAAGCAACTCCAAGCTTAGAGATACTTTTGAGATACTATTGAGTTTTACACCTGAAAACAACACAAAACCCCAACTGCCCACAAATTTGTGTTCCTTGGAGACAGTGGCTATGGAAACATTGCCTCCTCGGGGCTTGGTTCTTAGCACTCAGATCTTCTTACTTCATTGCTGAATAGAAGAATAATGTGAACATAGCTCAGACTCACCTGGCAATGAAAAGTGGAAGTGCAATATCTATGGGTTTTTAATTCTGATTGTGCTGGGAATCATCTCTCTCGGGAGCAATTCTTATGTACTGACTTTAGCTGGTTAAGGCCACTCAGCACTTAACCTCTCAGTCCAGCACTTGAACATCTGTATAATAACACCTCACCTGCTTTATAAAGCTGTCATGCAGCTCACTGGAGTCATTTGTATCTGTGGCATCTTTAATGAATCTTCTGATTAAAAGGTGAAATGTAGTAGTATTAGTATCTGCCTGACTACTCAGAGTATGTTCAGAATCCTCTTGTCTTTGCAGGCAATTTTGGTCTATGTGTTGAGTATTTTTGAGTCCTCTTAACTGTAGTTAAAGTGCATTCTGCACAGTTAAATAACCTTGGTTTGACAGAGATCTTTTTTCTTAACAATAATTAAAGGTTTTTATATAGATTTGGTGGTTTTCTGTGACCCAGAATAACAGCTGCAGATTGTAATAAACAGCTCGAAACCAGATCGCATACTAATTGGGCATCGTGACAGCTCAATTCTCAGCAGTGTGAGAATACTAGCAACTTGGGGTTTTTTCCATATATAAACTCAGAAAACATTACTCTTCTCAGCATTGGTCCCTGGCTGGCAGGTGCATTGCTGGTATGTAATGACACCTACTGGCAACCACAAGTTTGCAAAGTGTCCAGCACTTGTTTCTTTAGACAAGTTCTCTGCCAAGATCCACTGGCAATGTGGAAAGGAAGCATGAAAGAAAATATTGCCGACTCTGTGCTGCTTCTGATAGAGCTTTGGGGTGGCAAAACGGATTGCCTTTATTCTGTCATTGATAACTGTTTGGATGCGGGATGCTCCTGAGAGCGATATTGCAGTGCATAGGTATGGATTAGCTGCCTGATAGATAGAAAATGGAAAAGCTTTCCTAATAGTCTGGAAGTGGATCCTGTAGCCTAAAGAATCACAGGAAGTGTTACACTAAACAAGTTGCTATCACTGGTCTATCAAAGGCATTTGAAGTGTTCTCTGCTCCTCTTCCTGGTACATGTTTTCGCATCTATCTAGTTAAGTAGCCAGATTTTCCCCTTTTCACTGTTCAAAGTTGCTGCCAGGCTGAGTCTCCATATTCATGGCTGAGAAAGTGCAGGTTCCTTGCCCATGGGCTCTCTGAAGTTGCAGGTGAGCCCCTGACCGCACCGGGTTTCACAATGTTCTTTTCTAGCCAAGATACAACCCTGGACATCTTTAGTTTCCCCTTTTGGGAGTCTCATCCTTTTTCTTAAGCACTACCTAGGGATTTTATGTCTCTCAAGTCCTGTTTTCTCTGGCCCTGACAGAAAGAGATTGATGTATGTCTCAGACTCTGCTGGGTAATGAACATGCACATAGTTGTGCCACATGAGAAAAATGTGGGGTATTTTTCATGATGAATGTTTGTTTTCCTGGTGAAACGGTGCATGGACCATTAATGGTTGTTATTTCAAGAGAATCTTATACAACTGGTGGTATGAGTGGGTTTGGTGGCTCTGGAGACTCGTTTTGTCTTTCAGGCTCTATATCATTTGCTCCACAAGGGATCTGGGCCTTAGCTTTTCCCCTTCTTTTACCTCAAGTAAAATGGGAAGAATGAGCATGACCTCTGTAGTGCACTCTGAGATGAAAAAGACCTGGGGAGCAGCATCATGTTATAAACTAATGTGTCTCATTTGACCAAAACAAGTTACAATTTTAGGAAAGATTTGACTGAGCAGTATCAGGTATGTTTGGCAGTCAACAGAGGTGTATCACTGCAGGTTATAAGTAGGTGACAATAAGACTTAAGGCAAGATGCTGTCTCTGGTTTAGGCATGATGTTTAAAGAGTGATGTGGAGCGATGTTGCTCAATACAGAGAACAGTGAGAAGAATGATCAGTGATTTTTCAGATTTAACCAGCAGGGAAGATTGAAAGAAATGAGCTCTGCAAGGAGGGGAGAAATCATGGACTGGATGATGTGGTTAATCTTGAGGAAAAGCTTTCTACATACTTCCATGAGGCAGCTAAGGGGTGAATGTGGAATATCATCAGCAGCAGATGTTTAAGAGCAGATTGATACTGGAGTTTGGAGTGCTCTGACACAGAACTCCTGTGCCCTAATATGCTCTTCTTGGAACTACTGAAATTGAGGGTTGTGTGGAGACTGCGCCAGGAACTTCTCAGAGCAAACAGAAGGAATTAATAGATTTTTCTTGCAAGGCAAAATATCAACCAGTACAGGACAAATCATCCACAGCAACAAAACGATTTTATGTGCTATTTATAGATGTAAAGACATAAATTAATCAGTGTCATGATACATGACTGAGTTATTTTTCTGCTTCAATGAATACTTCCCTTGTAGCAGTTGGCAAGCTGTTTGTCTGATCCTGAGCAGGGGCAGATGATCAGGGAGCATCAGCTTGTACTTTGAGACAAGGAAGTTTTTGGAGAAAAGCTGTTATGTTTTTCACATTTCAAAGTGTCTGACAAAGGCATCTTTAATTGAGAAACCTCTTGCCCCAACCACACAAACAAGAAAAAATGGAATTCCAGTAATTACTGATTCTGCTTCTGTGAATCCAGCCTGTTGTAATGCAGTTTATCTCTCAGGTTATTCCTCTGTGTAGTGGTGGGACTATGGTACCAACTGATTCCAGTTATCTTTTACCACCTGTTAATTATGTTCAATCATAATTAGGTCTTCAAACCATTTGATGTTTCTTGATTTGAACATTTCAGAAACTGATTGAGCTCTTCTAGCTGTTGACCAAATTCCAAGCCCCCCCTTGTACTCTTCTGTGCACTTCCTGTTGCAGAGGTAGATGTTTTCTTCAAGTAAGTACTTCATTTGAGGTAGGCTTGATTATAGATGAACCAGCAGTTAAATAGTTGTCAAAGGTGTCTGGCCACCCCAGTCTTTCAGCAATTCCTTATGTAGTAAGTGGAGTGTTGCAGCAGGGATGCAGCTAATATGACACTAATGAACAGGATCTGGGATGCTAACGACAACTTTGAAGTCTTAAGGATGTTTCCAGGCTGTTTGAACTCTGCAATGACTTTGATCAGGGTATACCTGTGTACCAAATCAGTAAACTCTGATTCATCCTCTTTCCTGCAGTGCCAACATAGCTGTAATCCTACATATTTTGGTGCAAAGGTTCTTCATAGACAGACCTCTGTTGGTACCCATGAAAAATTATGCACCTGCTCTCACCAGAAGAACAGTAACTAGGATCATATGATGAAAGGTCAGAAGGACCCTTCTGCTCTCATGGTATAGTCCATGATGTTCACAATGAGGTTTAATGGTTCAGAGACATCCCTTAAAGGCAAAGTGAACTCTCTTGAATTTCTCATGGGGAAGTACCTTTTGAGAGCAATTGACTTCTATACAATGAATTGACTAAAATCTTTGGTATGTTTGCAATACAAAAAAGGTGGCAATTTTCATTTAAGCAACTGGATTTCCTTGATAGATGAGCCAAACTTCTGACTTCTACTGACTCCTCTGTATTACTTGCACATGAACTTTCTGTTTATTACATCAGAATATGATACAGATTCCAAGCGGAGAAGATTTTCTTCATTTCTTAGAATAAATTAAAATGAACTCCAAGTTGAGATGAATGTCTCATTTCTTGTGGAAGCAGAAGATAATGCCAGTTTGGTGTGAAATTTGCCAGGATATTAATAGGGTTTTAGCATCATTAAGCTAATAGAACACTGTATCTTTGAGAATGGCAGTCATTTGTGCTGCCTGTCTGGTCAGGAGCTTTTGAAGATAGAGCTGGGTGACTTATATCCACTGCAGCTCTGCCTCTCAGTTAATTTTACAGGTCCTCCCTGGCTTTTAATGAAGCCTTTGTCTTTGCCATTCTGAAAAATAAGACAAACCCCAAACTTACAATATTTGTCAAATAAATGTTTATTTTTCATGACTGCTGGAGACAAAAGTTGTGCAGTCTTTCATTTCAGCCTCCTTAAGCTCCTGAATAGAAAAAACTAGAAAAGGAAGATATTGCATCCTTCCAGACAAAGCAGTCTCTTGGAAGTGTTCTCAGACACTTGAGCCTGAAGATCACATTCAAGTGGAGACATCTCTTTTGTCCTCCTCTCTTTTTCTCATCAAACTGCAAACAGTTTAGTGTGTAACCACGGATCAGCTGTAGGTCACTTACTTGTGGTCTTCTGATTCATTCTTTGTGAATGTCAGGTTTCCAAGTTAAAAGCAGGCCAAAGAGCAGGAGTGGGAATAAATAAACTTAAGCACTAACCTAGGACAGAAGCAATTTGGAGTTAGTTTCTATCTATCTTTGTCCTAGACTCTGTGACCTTCCATATGTCTTCTGCTCAGTTACACCTCTGACTCACCAGCCTCATGAGAAGAAAGCAATATTGCAGTTGATATAACTTCTTTCTTCTTTCACAGGGATGCTGTGATGTTAATTTACAAAGGACAGAGGGGTGTGTTAATGATGAAGGGATAACACTGCACGATTCCATTTTGCTCTGCTTCCATTTCATCTTACCCATTTCATTCTGTTTCTCTTCATCTCTATTTTGTCTCCTACCATTGGTATAGCTCCCCCAGTTTACACAGTTGTCAATATGCTGAACGAGTGATTCATGGGGTTCTGCTTGGCAGGTTTCTGAAGGTCTCCCAAAGACACCTTTATTGATACTTTGTGTCAGGGTTAATGTATTGTATTTGATTTTAGGATTAGAAAAAGTGGACCTTTTGTGATAGATGTGGACCAGTTTGGAAGTCAAAATAAATGTATAAAATTGAGCTTAGAATGATCTATCTTCTGTCTGCTCTGTACGCTGAAGGAAAAGTCCAGTGATTTACTTGAATTTGACAGGCTAATGGGAATTTAACCATGTGTTTTGGACTGATTTTCCCCCCATTATTTGCTTGTTTAGTTTGCTCTCATTTCTATTAACGTGAGCCACAACCCATAGTTTGAAATGAAATATCTGATTATAGGCCACAGCTGTTCTCTAGTTGGAAGAAATATTTGTAAACTTGGCAGCTACTTGAGGAGCTGCAAGTGGAGGACAGAAAAGCACTTAAACTTGAGTGGATTGCTTAAGACATCAATGGGGGATTATTCCTTTGTGTGCTTCTGATGGCTCTCTAGGATCAGGTCATACTGACGTCTTAGAATCATAGAATAGTTAGGGTTGGAAAGGACCTTAAGAACATCTAGTTCCAACCCCCCTGCCATAACCAGGGACACCCCACACTAAACCATGTCACCCAAGGTCTTCTCCAACCTGGCCTTGAACACTGACAGGGATGGAGCACTCACAACCTCCCTGGGCAACCCATTCCAGTGCCTCACCACCCTCACAGGAAAGAATTTCTTCCTTAGATCCAATTTAAACCTTCCCTGTTTAAGTTTGAACCCGTTACCCCTTGTCCTGTCACTACAGTCCCTAATGAAGAGTTCCTCCCCAGCATCCATATAGGCCCACTTCAGATACTGGAAGCTGCTCTGAGTTCTCCATGCAGCCTTCTCTTCTCCAGGCTGAACAGCCCCAACTTTCTCAGCCTGTCTTCGTATGGGAGATGCTCCAGTCCCCTGACCATTCTCGTGGTCTTCTCTGGACTTGTTCCAACAGCTCCATGTCCTTTTTATGTTGAGGACACCAGAACTGCACACAGTACTCCAGGTGAGATTTTGCATACCTGCCTACCCATTCCTTCTCCATTTTAAGTGTCTTTCTTCTCAGTGAAATTCATCTGTGAGTGGATATGGTTAAATTCCTATATTAGTTGCTCTGACTTTGAGGAAACACATCATCTAGCAATTAAGGTTATTTACTTTGTCATTTCAGAGTTATGTCCACTCAGATAAGTGAGGCTGTACATAGGATGTAGTTATAATGGTCACAGACAATACATATATAATGCTCAGATGACTCTATGAAGATCACTGTACCCAAGCAAGGTGAATTGTTGGATGGTATGCAACAAACTAAGCTATATGTGCATATGGTGAACATGTAAAGGAAGGTTTGTTTAAAAGCAAGCCAACCTTTATAGCCACAGAGGGATCACTAACCTAGAGCAGGCACGATCTGGTAAATCCACGTGTTGCTGGTATACCAGGAAGACATCCTTGTTCATATGTAGGAATGGATAACTCCACCAATACAAACTAATAAAGGAATCTATGTGGGTGTTTCCATACTTTCCCATCTCCTTTCTCTTTTTTTAATAGATGATATACTTGAAACTAAGGGGAGTATCTTCATTCTTTGTCACCCCACTATCCTGTCTGCAGCAGCTGAGTTGCCTGTGCTCTGAATTTTCTCAGAATGTGGCATTTCATTTTGTCTATTGGGTCTGGACAAGCCATGTACCTATGTAAACCCTTCTTTAAGACCCCCAAGGAAGGACAGAAGTAGTGCTTGGGACTTGCTTTGTGTCTATTGTGTTGCTCTGAACTCTTCCTTTAGAAAGCCAATTCAAAATTCTATCCTTTATACTGAATTCTTCTTTAACTTTTTTTGTTTTCATACGGCTCAGAAAACCTTTTGCTTGCAGAATTTATACCAACTCTTTGACAAGTGAAAGAGGGGGTTTTCAGAGTGATTTCTCTGGTGCTACATTCCCCAGTATTCAGCATTTTGGCATCTTCCAAGCTGCCATATTTGTTTCTGCACTTTCTCACAGATACCACTACCTATACATTTGAGTTTTTGTCCACAAAACTATTGACCAAGGAAGCCATAAGTCACCCATCTAAAATGTAAAACTACTCCAGAAAATGTGAGCTAACTCCAAGGTATGCTGTCTTGGAAGCTATACTCTGTTCCCTTCCTTACCAGTAGTCTCTTCTGGTTTTGCTGCTTCTTCTCATTTCCCTGGTCCTTATCTTCCTGTTCTGGTCTAGATGTTTCTCCAGAAATGGACAACTTTTGGAGTTCAGACATCCATAAAATAGATGAGTGGCAGTAGAAATGCATGGCATAAACAGGTAGGTTTACCTGTCAGCACCAGATTCCTACAGGGTTGAAGCTGGGAGTGCAGCCAGCCTGGTGGGATATCGTATTATTTTTAATCCTCCCCCAGTAGCACAACCAGGTTTGGCTTTTATACAAGGAATGTGATGAGCTTATCTTCCCCAGAGCTGCCAAAGCCTACCTGTTTTCCCAGTGTGGTGCCTGGATCCTCCAGCCCAGAGCATTTTCACACTGTCTTCTTGGCAGCTATTTCATTGGCCTGTGCTCTCTGCTATTGCTTTATTATATTTACACATTGCTTGCAATTATACACTGAGCTTTGGAGCATAGTGACTGTCACTTAATATTTATTCATACAGTGTCCAGCAGAGTGACCCAATCAGAAAACAAATGAGGCATTGCTGTAATTCAAGTGAATAATGGTAGAATAACTACTGAAAAGTGAAAAGTGGCATTTATAGAAATATATAGCTACCTGTGTACTATGTAACCTCTGTATGCTGACAGTCTGTGTCAGTATATGGCTTCACTGCTTGCAGCACCTTCCTGCCCTCTTTTGCTCAGCAGCGTCTGCTTCCATGTGACTGACTGCACTCCACAGCTATATTGCAAGAGAAGTCCTCTGGTTGCTTTAGATAAGATGGCAGTTTAACAATTATTTTGGCAATGGTGAATTAATCTCTAGCTAACTTTGGTGGAAATGTTTGATTAAAGACCACTGGTTGTGCAACACAGAGGACAAAGCTAAACTTAAGTGGCTTGCTTTCCAGTGGATAAGGAAAAGACAAGCTGCTCATGAGCCTGCAAAGGGAAAGTACTTGGGAAAATCTGTTGCTTTCCTTTTGAGCCCAATTGTTGAAGCTGTAACCTTCCCAACAGGAACTTTTATAAGAACAAGTAGTGATAACACAAGGGGTAATGGCTTTAACTGAGAAAAGGTAGGTTTAGATTAGATATAAGGAACTAATTCTTTACTGTGAGGGTGGTGAGACGCTGGCACAGGTTACCCAAAGAAGCTGTGCCTCATCTCCGGCAGTGTTCAAGGCCAGGTTGGACAGCACTTGGAGCAACCTGCTCTAGTGGAAGGTGTCCCTGCCCATGGCAGGGGGCTGGGACTGGATGAGCTTAAAGGTCCTTTCCAACCCAAACCATTAATGACTCTTTGGTAACTCCTCTTCAACAATGTTATTTCAGGCCCTGGTGATTTATCCTTCAGCCCCTTTTGTCATTTTCTAACTTCAACTTTCCTTTGCAGTGGTTTCCAGGGTATATATGCACCAGTAGACCCCCTCAATCCACAAGAGTTGGAGGAAGAGAGGCAAGCTCTTCTGTTATCCCAAGTGACTTTATTGGCAGGCCTATGGGAAGGGAACAGATACCTTTAGTCTATGCTAGCACTTCCCTAGGCCTTAGCAACACACTGAGTACAATGCTTGGGATTTTACCTGATTAAAAAATCTTGTGGGCAAGTGAAAAGAAGATGCGATTTTTCTGCAAATGCAGTTCATGAAGTTGGTTTGTGACAAAGAAGAAGATATTTGCTCAGTGATGTGGATTGCTCTGGCAGCATGACTCCATTCCAGTTAGCTGCATTGTCAGTGGGGTTGTGGCGGCTGGCTGTGAATTAAGGGTGCAAGCTGTTGGTTGTTTTCCCATCCCTGCCTATCACAGATACTTTGGCACTCTGTAAGCACAATAGAACCAATGTTTTTCTGCTTCCTGTTCTCTTCCACTGCTCACTCCTGTAGGTTACTCAGTTTACTTTGTGAGTGTGTTCTAATATAGGCAACACAATCCCTTTTTGTGCATTTATTAAGTTTCAAGCATCTGCTGAACCAATCCTTAGCCTGAAAGGTCTTATCTGTTTAGTGAGGGATAGAAAGCAGCTGTCTGGTTATAATGGGGATTCAGCAGAAGGGACAGAAGCAGCAGCCCTTTCCACTCTGTAGCCTTGTAGAGTTCAATGGTGGTTCCCCATAGGACATTAATCCTATCTCTATGGTCTAGGTTGCTTCTGTGCAATTTTCTCCTGCGGGAGGACCAGGTAAAGCTGATGTATACTCAAAGACTTTTCCTGAAAGCTGGCAAAACTCTCTAGCTTCATTACCAGTAAAGGGTCAGCTCTGTGCATTGCCGGCTGATGTGTGGCACTTGATGCTTCAGTTTATGCAGCGAGAGAGAGGCAGTGGAAATAGATACAAGTGAAGAGAAAGCCTTTATTGAGCTCTTGGGAGTCCTCACTGGATTATATATTTCCTGAGCATGGTGCATCCCTGAAGCTTTTCTTCCCTGCTCAGTGATCCTGGTCCAAGGGTGGCAGTTAAGACTGACCAGCTGTCTGTGGCATGTATGATCATCAAAAGGGAGAGTCAAAGTGCCTTCCTTCAAATGCACATGTAGCCTCTTGGTTGTGAGGGCCAACAGATCTGCTCTGGGCTCCCCATCTTCTTAAGCAGCTGCTTGAGATCTGTTAAAAATCAAAAGGACAAAATTGCACTGCTTTAGTTAATAAATAATGACTACAACAGGAAAAGCATTTTTCTCTTCCTGGGGTGCTATTATTTTAGGAGGTAAGTAACATCTGGGAAGAAGAGTAACCTTCTTTTGAGAGGTTTTCAACTCCAAATTGGATAAACCCTGCACAACTTGTTGTGACTTCAATGTTGATGGTGTTTTGAGAGGGAGGTTGGACTTAGAAACAATATGAGGTCCTCTGAACACTGCGTATCAAACTTACTGACTGTTATGATTAATTTGTGTAGCT
This sequence comes from Agapornis roseicollis, assembly GCA_002631895.1. Classification (NCBI taxonomy): domain Eukaryota; kingdom Metazoa; phylum Chordata; class Aves; order Psittaciformes; family Psittacidae; genus Agapornis; species Agapornis roseicollis. The sequence goes on along the minus strand of NDXB01012576.1, from coordinate 16,529 downwards.
GTGCCAAGGAGTTGGCACTTCATGAAGAATAAAAAGTTAACCAAATTCCTTTACTATGTATAGAAAAGACACAATTTTTTCTTCAACCTGTGCTGTCCACTTTGCCATGGAACAGCACTTCCTTCAAGTTACATCAGCCTCTTAGAGCAAATGATTTCCTTAAAACTAATGTTTGTTTTTTGATGGGCTTTCTACCCCACTAAGAAGCCATTCAAATACAGCCGATCTGACCTTCATGAAGGTGCAGTTATCAAGAAACTTAGTTGCAAAAGTATCCAATGACTTCAATTTGCACATACAGCACAGACACTTTTATCTTTGATTAATATAGAAATATACCAAATATACCTGTAAATAAATAAGGCCATATTTTTTCACTCTGACATTGGAACCTTGCCCTAGGAATCCATCCATTTAAATCTGCTGGACTATTTATGCTGGAAAAATATGCCCCAAAGAAGACTGAATGTGGCAGAATTTGGCCTGAATTTATCTGCTCGCATTACATGAGGTAGTCTGTAGTATATAGGTAGTCCTCTGTAAGTATATACAGGCAACTATAATTAACCTGTATAAGTAAATACAGGTGTGCATCAACTGCTTAGTCATGTTAATGCTCTTTCAAAAGGATTCTTCTATGTTACTGAGTTTTTACAAAAGTAGGTGAAGAAACACCTCTCAGTCACTTCGGTCTGCTTTGTGGCATGTCATTTGCCAGCAGTGCTAGTGGCTTTACATCCCACAAACGGCTGTCTGCTCTTTCATGTAGAAGCAACACTGGTAACAGTCCTTTAAAGAACTCATGGCAACATCTCTTGTAAAATCCAACCCTATTGACAAGGTCTGGATTGAGTGGATTCAAAGGTTATGTTTTGGTCTAATGTGAGCAGGTAAAGGGGAAAGAATTCCCGCATTCAGGTTTTTCAGGAAATTCCCATGTCATTGGACATTTATTTACTGTGTATGTTGGCTGTGCCAGATTTCGAGTCCTCATTCTTTGAAATGAGGCAGCAAGAGAGTTTGCCAGTGAAAAGTTTCTATGTTTCAAATGATTTTATTTAACATGGATAGGTCTCAAACCCTCTTCTTGGTAAAAGACTGGTTCTGGATAATGTTTACAAAAAGGTGGGGAGGAGGGGGTGAGGCAGGGGAAGACACTGGAATGGAGAATGGAAAGTGAAGCTGTTTGAATATGAGCAAGTTATAGGTGATTGAGGACAGCATTGTTACAGCAAGGAGGAGAAGTTGGCCTCAGCTCTCAACTGTGCTATCCAAAAGGCACAAACATACCAGAGAATGGTGTGGCATTTCATTTGAGATATCATTTCCATTGGTGGTGTAGGGTGAAGAAGGGCCCCCTGGCTTTCCTGGACTGAAAGGGGATAAAGGAGAAAAGGTAAGTCCAAGTCTTTATTCTCATCATACCATGAAAATAAAGGTACTGCGAAGGGCTTATGGAAACAGGCCCTTTTCTGTTTTCTGTTTTACCTCTGTGTTTTCTTGTTTTGTGTTAGTAAGGTCAGGAGCTTTGTCTAAACCTGGTAAAACTCTAAAACAGAAGAGTGGAACAGAACAGAAGCTCAGTGCTAATGCCTCCACATACAAAAACATTAGCATTTCTTCAGTAACATAAATAACTTTTGGGTTGAGATGGCCTTAGCTGATACTGTGTCATCATCTTATTTGGGGTGGGGGAGAAGGAAAAATAAGTTATCCTGCACTGAGCTTTCTCTGTTAAATAGTGTACTAATGTCAGCAACAGCGCCTGCAGAGACTGTAAATAAAAGTTTGCATTGAAATGATTCTCCTCATTCCTTTTTCATGTCTTGGTGTGTTACTCATGTCCTTGCACTTGCAATGGGTGTTAATATTGTGCTGATGGTGATTCTGTTGTTATTACAGGGGTTCTTGGGCGCACCTGGACCCCCTGGGAAGGATGGAGCAAAAGGAGAAGCTGTAAGCCTTTTTGTTCCTTCCCATGTAATCCCTGCCTTTCAGTGTGAGGCAGGCAGTGGAAATCAATCTGTATTGAGTGAAACATGTCTTGGGGATTTGTATGGTCATTTTAGAAGCAGCAGAAACAAATGGCAGGAGGTTAATAGCCCCAGCCCTCTCCCTCACACGTTTGCAGGAGTCTTATGGATTAACCATCCTGATTTGCTCCCAGAGCAGCTCTGTTACCATTCATTAAGATGGATAAGGGTGCAGTCGTGGCAGTCTGTGGCTTGGGGCCCACTGCTGCTGCTGAGCTGGTTAATAGCTCCAACTCCAGAGCATGGCCATTTGTTTTAAGTCTGGCAAAGAGTCATTGGCTGGTGGAGATGGCAGAGCTGCAGGGGACCATCTTGTACTTCCACAGTGGACAAGGATAAGAAAAATAGGTGTCTTGGTCACAGAAGCAAGCATCCGAATTGCTCATGTGCGCTGCTAAAAGCTAATAGCAAAGGAAGAGGTGCAGTGTTAGCTCAAAGAAGGAGGCAATGTACCAAATACAGCCTTTAAGAGAACTACAGATGAAATGTAAAAACACAAACACATTTTTCCAGTATTTAAATATCATATTGCACCATCTAAACCACATATTCTGGTATGTCAAGCAGATACAAGTGTGGTTTAGAGCTTTCCCTCCTTTTCCTGCTTGATCATCATCCCTTTGAATTCTCTTCATCCCAGTGATGGACCTTTACCATTTCATTCACTGTCCATTTGTGGCAGTCATTTGGTGGTAACTCGAAGAACTTGAGGAACTGACCCTTTGGAAGGGCAAGCATACACTAAAATAGTGATACACAGCAGAAAAGCTGTTTTCTTTTTGTTGTCTGCATCCTGTTACTGCTTTTTGCCACTTTTGTGGATAAAATGTGGTTGTTTTCCATTATAGATTTTAGAGCCTATACAACTTCACCACATCACATGTGGCATGGTTTGGGCTTGAACAGTAGCATGCCTGGACTTGCAGTTTCTCATAGGATGCATTTTTTACACTGTAAAGTCACCATTCCAAACCAAATGAATTACATTATCTCCAAGGAATCTATGCTTGTAGACTGTAGTTGGTGCAAGCTGTTCACAGCTTAGAGAACTAATTTCTTGCTACTTAGGTGATTGTGTTTGAAGAGCAGATGAATAGCTCATTCAGTTTTCAGTTTGCCTCTTTCTGCTTTGATATGTGTGAAAAAAGCACACTGCAGACTTTCAGATCTCTGGATAACGATGCTCAGCACTGTAGTTATAAGATAAAGCTTTCATTTCTGAGGCTGCATGTAATGATTATTTTGAGCCATTCTAGCTTTTACATATAAAAGGTCAGCATTTACCACCAGTACTGCTCTTTGTTTTTCGCAGGGTGAACCAGGACACCCAGGAGCATTTGGACTGCCAGGGCCAGCAGGTCCAAAAGTAAGCTTTCCATTTCTTTTTTATATGGGCAGGCATTGTTTTTTTTCCACTGTCTCTTTATATGTGTGGATTGCTTTTTGTTAATGACTTTCTCCATTCATCAGTGTGAATATGAAAAGTCAAACTGCTCAACCTCATCAGCGGTCTGCTAAGGTATGAGCAATTAGGCAAGGTATGTAAAAAGAAGGAATACCTTTTGTTCAATCAGCAGCCCAGCTGGAGAAGGTGAAGAGAATGTGTTTTGGGGCACAGAGTCTTGCTTCATGTCTTAAGTAAGCATTCCCAGCTCTCACAAAGATGCAGGTGAGAATTATCCCTGCTCTGTGACTGGGTGGAAAAAAAATCATGGTGAGATCCCAGTCTGGATGTTTCTGCCTATTTTGGGAGCTTCAGGTTTGCCCCAGTAGATAGTAGGACTTGTGTCAATGCTTATATCACCAGGTTTGCTTCAAATAAGGGGCTTCTGAATGGAGATATGGTGAGACTTCGATGGGTGACAGAAATGTGCCTAAATTTGAAACCCTTCTCATGATTAATTCTATAACCTCCTTTCGAAACCTTACCTCTCCTTGCCTTGTTTCCTAGTTACTGAGGGGTAACTACCCCTTGTTTAATTTGTCTTGTTATAGCACAAAAAAGATGGTGCACTAGATTAACAAGTGTTTTCAGGGGCATCATGCACGGCAAAGTCAGGTCAACCTATGACTCAGTCTGACAACTGATTGATTGCCCAGGTTTATTTTACCCATTTTTCTCCTGTACAGATTAAGAAATGCATCTTTCTGGAGGAGCCGTATCTGGTCATTTAAACCTTCCACTGAGTTTGCTTTTGTCCTTACATAGGAGTTAAGTACCTGAACAGCTTTCCAGATACAGTCATGACAGTCAATTTCTTCTGTTTGAGAGTACTCAATGACAAATTTCGTTTATACATGTCCTTCTAGGTTCATCAGCTATGGAGAGGCTTTTGAGGGTATCGAAACTAACTGTGTGCTTGTGGATTAGTGACAATACTTGGTAGCCACCCCACAGCTCTCTGCGGGATCCATATTATGTTCATCAACATGAAGGGGTTGATTGTGGAAGCTGCATGGCAGCATGCTCAGCAGAGGATAAATGAGAGCTGTGAAGCAGGGATAAGCTCAGCTGAGCTGAGTGGAGACACTGTGGGTACTGTTTTGTGCATCAGTGGGATTTGGGAGTAGATGAAATGAATAGAATTCATCACCCACAAGTGCCTATCACCTGCATCTCTCCTGGCATGTAAATGAGTACATATTTTCTCTCTTTCCTGCATATTTCCTATAGTGGAATTACAGACCAGTAAGCTATAAGGTGCTCTTTGAGGTACAAAGTTACTTTCCCTTGCTTTGCAAAGCTTTTACCAGCCAAGCTGAACTGAAACATCTATACCTTCAGAAGGGCTTGATCCTGCACAATGCTCCATATTTTCCACCAGGATCATCAGGCACATAGAGTCCAGCCAAGTAGTGAGGTGATACTGCATAGAAGATAAGCCCTATGGGCTGGGTGGGATAGGTGCTGGTGGGGCTGGACACATAGACATCTGACTAGACAGTGCCAAGTGCTCCCAGTCAGGAGATGAGGTTGGCCAGCCCCAGCCTCTTAGCTACAAAATGATTTTGTGCTTTCACAGTGACTTTTATTTCCCTCAATGGGTGCACTGCTTATATGCAGTGTTCTTGAGCTGGATTCTGGCCTGAGCTATTTTAAGAAACCATCCTGACTTTGCTGATGGGGCTTTAAAATATAAAATATGAATCCACACACATTTACTCTTCAGTGTAAACCTCAAATACCTTGGTGATGTGGAATGAGATGTGGAGATTGGCAATGAGAGGTTACCTCTCCAATTACTGTTGTAATGATTGGGGTTTTTTTTGCCAGATGACTTTTTTTTTACCATCAGCATCAAAATAGGGTCTCTGGACTGTACCCCAGGCTCCATGCAGCCTCACCTTCCAGTTTCTTTGGTTGGCTGGGATTTGGTCCTTCCTGCCTCAGTCCATCTTTATGTGCATTGAGCCAGGCAAGCACAGTGCACATTCAGCAGTTGCATGTGCACCCCAGAAAACTCAGCCCCCTGTTTATCTGCTTGACTCAGGAATTTCCAGTCTTTTCCTCAATGGAAATTGCCAGCACTTTCTTTTAAGGAGGTGCTCACAGGTTGTACAGATCTCATTGATTGTGTGGGGCTTCCAGTAGGACAGGTAAAGGTAGAGCAGGCTTCTGGTAATAGAACTTCAGTCCACAGCAGTACCTCAATGAATAATGAGCCCATTAGGGTACATGTTGAGGCCCTCAGTGGCATGATTTAGTGGTGGTCTTGGCAGTCCTGGGGAAATGGTTGGACTTTATAATCTTAAAGGTCTTTTCCAACCTAGTTGGTTCTATGATTCTATGTGTGGGTTACAGGAGTGAAATGGCCTTGGTGTGTCATCTCTGATTCTACTGCTTTTGCTGCTGAGTGAAGTCTCCAGAGGAGATTGTTCCTAGTTCAATGTTTTCCTCATAAAAATACATTGGGTTTTTTTGTGTGTGTTTGTTGGTTTTGGGTTTTTTTTTCCATCTGATGGGTAAACTTCATTGCTTACCAAGAAGAATGTATGATCTTACTGGCTACGATGATGGAAGTAAAAAGCTCTCAATAGCCTTGTGCTAATCAGTGTTGGAGCTTCTGGTTATAGAAGATGCCAGTGTGGACTGGGATAGCAAAAATATCCACTGGTCAGTGAAGAATGCTCCCACATATATATGTGGGACCTGGCAGGTTAATTTAATTGGAGTAAATGGATCCAGATTAAAAAGGCCATAGCTCAGGTCCCTCATCATATTATAGTAATGAAACAAAGCTTGGATTTTTGAGACCAAGCCCTTTAGCCTGTGAAATCCTACAGCAAATATTCAGCCTTTCCCTTCTTTTTTCCTCCCATATTTTTAGTAAACAGTTAATGAGTTTTTCTGGGGCTGTCAATGCTATAGCACTGACAGAGCTGTAACATCCCCATCTGAACTGACAGTTGTCTGCACTTGATAGCAAAAACAGAGGCAGAGGGGAAAAAACATCAAGGCTTTGAATTCTAAAGCATTAGGTAAGAGTTTCATTTTGACAAATTCCCTTCTTGTTTGCTTCAGCTGTTGAGTCTCACACTTCTCTGGTTTACCAGACATGATCTCAGCAAAGGCCTTGAGTAGGATCAGCAAGTCCTCTCATCCAGACAAACCCAGTTTCTCTGTAACTTTTGCTGAGTGTTATAGCCATGATTTATATAATGGTACTAAGTTTGATAATTTAGACAGTTTGGAGCAGGCCTTTATTTCTCTACAGGTTTTACCTTCTCTGATAGCACTATTTTTCTGCAAGCTAAAGAGAGAGCATGCCTGTTGACAGTAGAGGACTTGCACCACTTCCTGACCTTGCAGGTCCTCAGGTGCCTGATGTTGTAGAGATTCCCAGAACCATTTTGCCTGTGCTTAAGCCCAGCTCTTGTTAACTGGTTTGTGAATTGTGAATCCCCCTTAACCTCTAAGTTTACTGTGTGGTTTTCTTAACAAAGGTTCAGTCACTTTACAGCTGAGCTGATGAACACAGGATTCAGGGCACAGGTTCATCTGCTTTAACAAGTCAAGTCCTCCCTGGCCAAGGGAGAGGAACTGTTATGGCAATGGGTAATGTATTCCTTAAAGCAGTGGTGGAACACTAGTGAAGTACAGACCAGCCAAGGTCTGTTCTTAACAACTGCTCCAAATGAGTTTATCATTTGGGCTAAGGTGAGTGTAAACAGTGATGTGACATGACCAGTGTCCTGGGCACCTGTATTAGGAAAAAAAGCCTCAGTTCTGCTAATAATTCATTGTAAACATATCTTGGGGGTTCTTTTTGTTTGATTGTGGGTTGTTTTTTTTTTTTTGTCTGCTTTTCTGTCTTATTTTTTTTAAGAAGAAAAGATCTATTAATCTGAAATGCAGAAGTGATTTAAAAATGAAATCTTGATCTGTTTTGAAGCTTTATCTACTACAAATACCCAGTACAGANTTTTGGGGGTTTTTTTTGTTTGATTTTGGGTTTTTTTTTTTTTTTTTTGTCTGCTTTTCTGTCTTATTTTTTTTAAGAAGAAAAGATCTATTAATCTGAAATGCAGAAGTGATTTAAAAATGAAATCTTGATCTGTTTTGAAGCTTTATCTACTACAAATACCCAGTACAGAAGTTAACTGGGTGGGAAGGGAACTGAGATAAGTAAGAAAAGAATCAGTCATATAGGTGATAGGTGATGCCAAACCTGTTCTTGTTGGCAAACTCTGTTCTGTCAGGTCCAGTCTGTCTTCATAGGATGGTTTTGAAGGCTGAGCCTGTTCAGCTGAGGATCCAGAGCATTTTCAGGCATTGTAAGACACATAAAAGCACACAATGAGAGTGCTCTTCATCTCTCCAGGGAAAGTCAATGTGCAGCCAGCTGAAGGGCTACTAAAATGTGCCTGATCCTCTTTCATTTCTCTCACTTACACTGAAAATAAACATCAGAGAACATAGTTCAGATCTGTGTCTTTTCATTTATTCTTCAAAATAAGCAATATTTTGAAGTCTGTGGTTCATTTATGCTGGGATATGGCCTTTGCTTCAGTGTTTGCAGCAACGCATGCCTGTGCTTTGTTCCACCATCAGTGTTCAGGAGCCAAAACAGAGCTCAATCACTCCACACGCAATGGGCAGGCAACTGACATGGCCAAAGCTTTTGAAATTACCTGTAGAGGAGTTTGCATGGGGCAGTTTGCCTTTTGCAGAAGGATAAAACTTGCTAATATCTGAGCACTGGGGACAGAAGTAAACATTGGGGTATCACTTTGGGTAAGTAGCTGGAAAGTCAGACCCTGCTCTCTGTGTTAGCTCTGAGACAATCCTCAACGGCCCCTTGTGAGCCCAGAAATGCAACTTCCTTTTCTGAATGACTGGTTTTATTCTTATGTGAGACAGCTTCTGGTGTTTTACTGTATCTCAATTCCTTGCTAGGGATCCGAGGGAAAGCAAGGTCCTCCAGGAATTAAAGGCTATGTGGGTGCACCGGTAAGTCATGGCTTCTGGTACATTTTTAATGCTCTGCAAACTTCCTCTACTTTTTCAGTGTGTTCTTCCCAGCTGTGTCTTTCTTTACCATTCTTAATCAATAAAGTTGATGTCTGACCACGTACCTGTACTATGTCCAATAGAGACATTTTCTTGACTTCATTTTCTTCTGATTTCTTTAAATAACAGACCTGTGGACAGCAGACAGATGTCAGTAGAAATGATTTGATTATTGAGATAACAGCCAGTGGTTTTGTGATGCTTCCACTGTGTTGATGCACCATTTATATGGTGCTTGAAAGTGTCATCAAACTACTAAAAAAAACCCCAAACCCTATCTCTCAGCAAGTTTCCAATCATATTTCAAAACTGTCATGGAATAGCCTTTAGGCTCAGAGACAAACCTGCCGTGATTTATTTTGGTCTTGCTGACTGTTCATTCAAGTTCTACCAAGTTAACATCTCTGTCCTGTAGTCTCACCTTGGCAATTATGGAGGCAGCCTTTAAGCTGGTGCTGTAGAGGCTGATTGGATTTTTAAACCCAGACATGTGGCTCTCATTACCTTGGAGGTAAACCTCTTCTATAGCATAAAATAAATGGAAGCTTAAATACAAATGTATTACAATCAGAATGATTTTAAGATTTGGCAGCTTTAGAGAGGCCACTACTGGCTGAGCATATTTGTCTGCCTGTAGCTATTAGTTTGTTGTTCAGTTGCTAAAATAAAGGTAAAATTCAGGTTGTTTGCTGTGCCAAGGGAAGGTGAAATGTGTTCCTGCCCACTGTGTCCCTTGCCTGTGTTAGTATCGCTATCTTTTATCAAACTAAGCCCCAGCAATGGCCCTGTTGTACCTGGGAGGAGATGAACTTTGCGGTCCAGATGAACACTGGTATTGGATTCACAGTGCAAACATGTGCTTGGGCCTCCAGGACAGGGATTATCTAGCATTTGCCAGGTTCCTGCTGCATCAAAAACCACCAGGAATGGGCATTCTTGCTTGTTCAGACAACAGGTTTTTCCATTAGCATTGTCCTCTACCAAAGCCCTCATTGTTTATGAGCAACATGAAAAATGCAGAGCACTGATTGTTTTCCAGACCATCTGCAGCTGTGGTGTGCTCCCTGTCCCTCCACAGTTTTGGCAGAAGGGTCTTGTGTCTGCAGGCAATATAATATTACAGAACGTTCCTGGTCCCACAGGTCATCCCTGCTCTAAGTCTGCTTAGACCATGCCTGGGGCTAGCTTTGAGGACTGGCAACATGGGAGATGCCCCTGAGGTTCATTTCAATAGATTGTGGAGACATTAACAGTGATTTGGTGACTGATTAGAGGAGATAACTGTGCCTCTACTTGGATTGACCTTTATAATATCATTTTCCTTTTATTTCTTAGGGTCTACAAGGAGAAAGAGGAGAAAAGGGAACACGAGGAGACAAGGTATTCCTGATGCATGCTAGGAGAAACCAGGCTGCTTTGGGCATTGGCCCATTTGGTGGGGTGGGTTGTCAGGCCCTCAGCTTTGGAGGGTGATGAATGACAAAGTTTACTCTCTGCCCTGCACCTCTGGCTGCTGTATGGGAATTAGTTCCCACGGGAGTGCAGGAGGGCTTTATGGGTAGAGATCTGAGCATACATTTAGGGACTTCTTGTCAGTATATAGCCATGGATGGAGGAGAGAGAGAAGGAGTAAAGGTATGCCACTGGGGGAATATAGTGTGGTGTCCACATTGTGTGTACCACCTAGAAGCTGTGAATGACCACTGACTACTTATGACCATGACTGCATCCGGCACATCCTAATCCCACTGCAGATGCTCCAGTTATCCTTCCCATGTTTCTGTCTTTTCCCTTCACAATAAGCTCAGTAGCAGTAAGTACAAGGTAGCTCCCATGTTAAGGACTTCATCTAGCTGATGCTGCTTCCCAGTTCTCTGTTCTCTCCTGTCTGGAAATAGCTCTTTTACAGAACATGGGAGAGATTTGAGCCACATTCATGGTTCAAGAGACCTAGAGCCTGTTATACCTGGAATAACCATTTAAAAGAAGAGCTGGGCAGGCACAAAGTCTTTATTGTTTCAGTTTGATCACTGTGTTTAGAGAGACCTCAGGTGCTGCAAACCTGCCAGGCAGTGCTTGATGCTCCCAGCAATGCCATCAAAAAGATATTTTGCTGTGCCTGTGCCCAGCAAGCAGCTGAAGGTGGGGGATGACCAGACTTTGTTGAATCCATGTTTCCCCTTTACTCATGCAGTCAAAACAGGCATGTTTCTTGCGAGGTCTGAGTGTCTTCCAGCCCTAAGCAATGTCCTGTCTTGCTTATGTCTTAAGCTGATTCTGAGATAGGAATATTTCAGTGCTAGTCTGGTAGCTTTGCCTGTGTTCAAGCTGTCTTTATATTTGTCTATATGTGAAAGAGAGCATTATTAGCTTGTTAGCATGCCCTTATTCCCGTTTCTCACTCTTCTGGAGAAGAAACCCTGAGATTTACACAAAGCTTTTGCCTACTGGGAAAAATGATCAATAGACCCTTAGGGTAAGATACTGTGTTTTGCTTTAGCATGTGTCAAGATGTCAGTTCCCTGTATACATTTTGCCATTTACAATGAAGTAGCCATGATCATGCCTTGCATTCTCAATCCTCCCTGCTGCAGCTAGAGCAAAAGGCTGGATCGCACTTTATCTTCCTCGTGCTTTTGCCTTAGCCTTTTGCAGGCCTGGCTCAGTATACTGTGTCTGGCCACTGCTTTTCCGGAGGCAAGGTTGTCTAATCTGCTAGAATATTTGGCTCCTGGAAGAAAATCCATCTTTCTGACATCACTGTGATGGAGAGGAAGCTTGAACTGTGTGTGGGCAGGCAGCTGACTAAGCTAGAGGAAGATTAAAGTGGGGAAGAAATGAATTAGGGTTTGTTTCATTGAAAGGATATGCACAATTAGTTCTCCCTTTATTTTCCTTTTCCTGGAGCAGCCAGGTCTCTGTTACAATGATTGTACTCTGATTTTTTCCCAGGTTTAATGATGGTCTCAGAGCGCGCGCTGCCATTGCTTTAACTTCTACCAGCCAGTACTACTGTGAAAGCAGTGGGTGTACATTCGGCAGGCCAAATATTTCCTTGTCTGCTCTTCAGTCTGTAACTTGAATACTGACACCTACACAACCTGTGTTTCTTTGTGCTTGAGTAGAAGAGTGTTTATTATACCAGATGAGAGCACTGGCCCATGCACTGAGTATTAGTATATCAAATCTGTACCCTAGTATCAAAAATAGGTTAAATATCCTATAATACATCCTGCTGCTGAGTTCTAATATGTCCTGGGAACTCAGATATAAATATTGAGGTTTTATAGGTTCCCAAATCCAATAGTATCACCTGCACTTTAGGGGAGCCACTGCACAATGTGAGTGATATCTCCTGTCCCTTTGCATACAATGGACTCCAGGACAGAGATAAGCACGATGCACTTGGCTGCAAAGATAAACCATATATCTCTGTGATACTTGGAATGTTAATTTAGGCACGTACAGCAGTTCAGTGTGACACGGGGCATTGCTTTTGCTGCATAAACATCTGTCTATCCTATAAATCCTTGTCTTGTATTAGAGAAGAGCTCATGTAAGGAGGCAGCAGGGCTGCCAGGTCCCTCTCTGCAGTGGGGTTGCTCTCCATCACTTTTGTCCCAGGAACATTTGGACTCTTGGGAAATCATTTTTCCAATAGATCACCACACTTTCTAACTGTCAGAGGTCAGAAAATGGTACTAAAATTTCTGTGGAACTGGGATTTTCACTGGTTGCTTATTGATTAAAACCAGAAGAAAACTGTAGAGCACAGGAAAATGAAATGGGGTCTTAAAATGAAAATTGAAGAATAAAGCTTTTATTGTGTTTGATTTGTTTCTTTAAGAAATCAATAAAACAAGAAAACCCAACCCTCCAAAACCCAACCCCCCAAAACTTTTTCTAAATAGCCTTTTTTTAAAAAAAAAATAAAAAAAAAAACCCAAAAAATATTTATAAGTACAGCTTTTTCTGAAGAAAAAATTGGAATCAGAGTCATTTGGAGTGTTTTCAAACAGCTTCATTGTATACATTTGTATAAATAGCATATTTGGCTTTCCCTGCCCCCTAAGAACATTGACACTCTTCTGTTTTGGCAGCTAAAACAGCATGTGTGAAATGCTCCTTTCTGCAGTGTGTTGATGTTAGAATTCCTCCTGGGAATACACTTCTCATTTTGTCAGCAGTCTACCAGACTGTTGCTTACTCAAAGTCAGGATACTTCTGGTTCAGTCAGTGCAAAGGAAACCATTAATGTAGAAACTATCACTCCAAAAGCAAGTAGATCCAGATGTCTGACACTGGTTTTCAGCCGCTTTCTGTAGCGTATGGGTCCCACTAATATAATTCTTTAAAATAACTTTTATGTTGTGATACTGATTGTCTTTCTAAAGGGAAAAAGAAAGAAGTTGATTTGCAAAACCATTTCTAATTTGCTGATCAATGTAGTTTTCAAAAGGAGCTAGTTAAATCCAGTGCTGTAAGTGTGGGTTTGCAAGTAATAACAGAAGTCTAACAGGGATCCTGTGGGATACTGATCAGAATTAAGATGACTGAAACATTTCAAAAAGTAAAGCTGATACTTTGCTATCACTGCTCATATTCATAGCATTTGTTTCATATGCATATTTATGTTAACAGTGGCACTGTATGTATTTGATAATTTATATTCAACTGCATGCGAAGGATACAAGCAAAATCAGTGTTTCATCCTGCAGAGGGGGTAAGCCTTTTACAGAGTAAGAGAAAATCCCTATTTCAAAGGGTTTTAACCTAAAGTGGCTGGAATGGACAGAGGCCACAATCGGTAAGAGGGAAGTGAAGTTCAGGAGGAGTATGTTATTGATCTTGTCATTTTCTCTTTTAAGGCCCTGGATTTTAAAATATGGAATATATTAAGCTTGTATGCGGAACAGTAGGATGCTTCATACCTGTGGGAGAATGACGCACTGCTACAGATTGGGGACAACTTATTAAGGAGCTGTCCTGAGGAAGTGGGTTTGGAGTAAAGATTACCCTGGGATTTAAGTAGAAGAATACTCTATAAAACATGAAATAATCTTTCTGCTCAAAGTCAGCCTCAGCTGTGTCCAATTCCGGGCACCTAGGTACAGTGAGAAGGTGTGGAAAAGGTGGGCAGTGTGCAAATGGGAGCAATAAACGTGATCAGAGGACTGAAAAATGTGCCCATGAAGAAAAGTTGAAAGCACTGAGGTTGTTTAGACTGGAAAGGTTTGAAGGGAGAGTTTTGTAAGACTTCAAATACATAAAAGGCCTTTGTAAAGATGAAGGGTACAGTCTGTTCTCTGTGGGGGGTCAGGGAATGACATACTAGCCTGAAACTGTAGCAAGCAAAGTCAGGTTTAGTTATATGGGGAAAAAAATACATATCTTCAGGTATTGAAAATACCGTGGTGGAATAAATTCCCCGTGCGCTTTGTAGGCTGTCCAACTCTGGAGATGTAAAGGAACAGACTAATTGTTCCCCAAGGTTACAGAAAGCAAGGGTGAAAAATGACAGGTTTTTCTTATCTGGGTAAAGATGAGCTATTGCTGGATTGTGGGTTCAGTATTTTTGTAAGAGCTGATGTTCTCCTGGTGCCCTTTGTCCAGTTTACATGAATCCACCTCAGCACACAAGGGAAGGATGGTGACATGGAAAACTATAGCATACAACACCTTCTGGTTGCTGCAGCTCTTTGTAGTAGAGATGTGGGGACTTCAGTCATATTCTCTATTGAGTTGGCTTGAATTTCTCTCTTATTCCTTACTTCTCGAGCAGATAATGCAGACGTCTGTTGCAGAATGGTGACTTTCACAGCACTGATTTGAGTTATAGAAGTTCTTTGTCTTCTTTTCCCAGGGAGAACGAGGCCTAGATGGATTCCCTGGAAAGCCAGGTCTGGAGGGAAAACAGGTACGTGGCAAATGCTCAACAACTGGAGGCTTTTCTTTGGAATGAGTGGAAGTTGGTGCTAAAACCGGGATTTATCCTGGGTGGCTGCTGAGCTAAGGCAGGACCCTGTACTCTTTATTCTATGGATCTTTGTTGGCACAGGTTTTTTGTTTGCTTTTAAATTGTAATGCAATATACACTTCGAGGAAATGCCAGTCCCTCAGATGTGATAGTTTAGATGTTTGTCTGAATTTTCATTGAAAACATAACGAAGAACCTATAAAATTCAGTTGTTTAAGCCTGATTTTTGTAAACATATTTCCTTCCCACCACATGAAAGGGAGACAACTGGATTTAATCCATTTGGTTTGTTTTCAGTAAGAAAGGCTTGAAACTATTTACATTTTTAAGACGAGCTGAAACCAGGAAATAGTTTAGAAGATTGATACATTTCTGCTGATTAAGCAGATAATGCTTTGTCTAAAACTATCTGCAGATCCTACAAGACTCTTTTGATTACTCAGGTTATGATATTTAATGAGAGGCATCCTTTACTCCCAAGAATCTTCTCGTCCGAATAGCAAAGGACAGAATAAAAAGCAGAGGCTAAAAAGTGATTTGCCGTAAGTCATGCAGCTAATCATTGACGCCTTTGAGCCTGAAGCCTTCAGGTTTATGGTTCTGCACCCTATTCATGCTGTGTATGCTGTTTCCCTCGCTGGAAAGGATTATCTGGAGGCGCATTTTTGCAATTGAAGAGGTGGAGAAACTGCATATTGAATCCTCAGTATAGGATCTGTTTGTATAGTTTGTCTTCAGGTGGTTGATCCTGCAAAGCAGCTGCTTAGGGCTGATCTGAATGTGCTTTACAACCGTGTGCTGCCTGGGTCTCTTGTTCTTTTAGCAGCCAGAGTTTCAGCATGATTCTGTTGGGGAGTATTTTTGTTTCCATATCAGATACCTCTTTAGTATTTAGATGGCAAGGTGTAGTGTCATTAGCAGTCTTAATCTTTGTGAAATTTACATCTTCCTTCTGTGGCAGACATTTTTGCACTAAATGTTCTGCTTCTTCATGGGGGATTCCACAGCTAATCATTGCTTTCTCTCTGCTTTGTTCCTCAGTCACAGTCTATTCTATACGGGAAAGTATTTGCCTAGTTAGTGCTTATTATTGTCTTTATAAGATGGGAATGTTTTCTGATGCTGGATGCACTGGAATCACAATGAATTATGTTCACTATACCCATCACGTTGTTTATAGTTCTGGTTTCTACTTGCACTAAATGTAGATGAAATGAGAAATTACAGAAGGATGTGAAAGTGGATGCTGATAGTTTATTACTTTTAAGGAGCAATTTCTCCAAGTGGCACCCTATTGCAGAAATTGGGTCCTTCTGAAGCTTTTTTTTTTTTTTTTTTTTTGCTTTTTTTTATGTTTAGAGACCTAACAATTAGCAAATCTTCATGCCTAAATTTTATTGAATATGTTGTGTTTGACACTGATGTACTCCCTGAACTGCAGTCCTCCTGAACTGGCTAAAATTGGATTGCTGTTATCATAGCTGCTGGGGCATGTCTATCCTTATTCCCCTTCCTCTCTATGCAACAATGCCAAAGCAGCCTTCTGTGTTGTATTGGCTCCTTCCCTAGTGCAATGGGACATAACTGTGCTGCTGACAGTCAAATATGCAGCCTCATGTTTCTTCTGTATTTTAAGGGAATGGCAACTAATGACCTACATTATGTAAAGCAAACATTATTCTATCAATTTTACCTGTTTTAGGGCCCTGCTGGAAGCCCCGGCCCTCCAGGTGCCAGTGGAACCAAAGGAGAAAAGGTGAGTTGGGATGGGATGAAGAAAAGGGGTTTGGACACATTTTGTTAATTGCTTCTTGACCTCCCTGTGCCAGAAATCATAGAATCATGGAATCATAGAATAGTTAGGGTTGCAGAGGACCTTAAGATCAGTTCTGTGTCCAGTTCTGGGCCCCTCAGTTTAAGAAGAATGTGGAAATGATTGAGCACATCCAAAGGAGGGCAACGAGGCTGGTGAGGGGTTTGGAGCACAAGCCCTATGAGGAGAGATTGA
>NDXB01012575.1:57715-81081 GCA_002631895.1 Agapornis roseicollis | reverse complement strand
GTCAAAACACCAGCTACTAAGGAGAAGAAAAACTGACTGCAACTGCTGAACCCAGGACAGACATTTAGACTGAGAATTGAAGCTTTCAGGTCTATGCATCCAAGTAGCTTACAAATCAAGTGAGCAGCCTAGCTCCCACATCAGCCTTCAGCTTCAAGAAAAAGCAGTTGCAAGGTCTCATACAAGTATGCTATAAGTGAGGGCAAAATAAAATCACTGTCACACAATGCTGAAGAAGTCATCCTTCTACATGTACTTAGCATTTTGAACATGTATTGTAGTCTCCATACCCTTCCAAAATTTTGTAGCATGGGTATATGATGAGACAACTGCTGCATTTCACAATATCCTCATTGCAAGAAAAATATTTCATCTTCTCAAGAATGAAACAGGCATTTGGCACACTGCAGCTATTTGGTTAAGTGCATATTTCAGGCTGTGGCTGCTGGCATACATTAAAGGTCTTGCTATAATTTTCACTACTGCTGACTCTTCTAGTTAGGTTAAACCAGTAAACGTTATAAATCCTTTCCTGGATCTGCTCTGTTGACATGCTACTGGACTTCCTGTGTTTCAATAAAAGACTGAAGAACCAGAGCTAGGAGTTTTATCTGTATCATCAGATGTAGTTTAGCCACATGTGTACAGGTTCACACCCCATCTAACAAGTTTGGTCTCAGCAGGAGTCAAAATCCCAAATGCAACAGCATGAGATGTAGTAACAGTTGCTCCCTGAACTCAGGGTCTGCCATCTTTTTAATAAAAAAATACTTACCTTCCTCTGCTTTCCTAAGGTGCAGCACCAGGAGATTAGAAATTCTCCGATACTCAGTGAAGCCCAGTCTAAGAGAAGCTTTGGGTGCAACATCCTTGTTCACATCCTCACGGCCATTGATCCCATTCACTACACCACTGACCCCAGCTGGAGCTTCTGCTTCACCTGTTTGGATACATGCTCAGTTTTAAATCTGTAATATCTTTTAACTGTTTAATACTCTGATCCACTGAAAAGTGTTGCATTGACCAACCAGGTGAGAGGACCCACAAGGAGGCTGAAGAAATAAGGGAGTTAAGAGTAGAAGTCAAAGAGTCCTTAGATGAGAAACCAAAAGGAAGTATACTCAAAAAAGGTGAAAGGCTGGAAGCACCTTCCCCTTTGAAAAAATTCCCTACAAGTAGTTTACCATTGACTCCATCTTGCTCCTCTTGATCCTCCATTTGCTGTTCATCATCTTGGTCCAAGTTGATGTCAGGAGTCTCAACTCTAATGATGGACTTGTTTAAAAGCCTGAAAGCTTCCTTCACATGCTTCGGGTGAACCTGGGTAAGATTTGAAAAAAAACAAATCCCATGTATTAAACAGGCATGGTGGCTAAGAGCTAGTGTTTAAAGCTTTTTTTTCCCCCACAACAGCTCCAGAAACTCACCTCTGACAATGGATTTTTTTACCTGTTTCACCTGATTAATCCTAAGCAGCAAAGACTCTGCAAGTCAAATTATATCCTACTACAACTCTGAGTTCACACAAGGTTATAGAGCGAATAAGAAACCTGATGAATCTTTCAGGCTTCAGCAATCATGTGGAGTTGATAAAAATTATATGTAAGCCAAGAACATTTTGAAGGAAGATCAGTGGAGCAAGGAACATGTAAGAAATGGGTCTGAACAGAAGCAACATGAAAAAAAAAAAAATAAAAATAAAACATGTAATTCATGAGACTCATCTCCGAAATTTAAAAGCAAAAACTGGAAAAATCATCTCTAGCTGAGCTGTAAGCTAAAAGCCATCTGTTTCTGTATAAGCTGAATTTAATTATAAAGAACCCAATGGGTGTCCTTCTTACACAACCAGTGAGCAAGTTTCTATCAACTGCATGTGTCACATAGCCCCTGTTTGCCACAATTTGAAAGGTAACGGGATGAGACTGCTGATACAACTGTAATGCAAAAATACGTAGTGCTCTCAGTTTGGACCAGCTGATCTCAGTTTTACAAGACATACCTTAAAACCAGTATTTCTGGCATACAAATTCAGAGTTTGACAACATCACAAGTGAAAATATGATCCAAGCTCTCCTCTTCACCCGCAGGATTTGAGTATGTACATTACCACAGCCAAACAGCACAGCCAAGAGCTCCCACAACATTTATATAAACACTTACACAAACTTTCATCAAAACCAAACTTTCATCATGGTACCTCATCACAGCAGTGCATACGGGCCATAGCTTCAGACAGCCGAATCATGCTTTCCAGTTGTCGCACTGTGATTCTCCAGGACGACTTTGTCACTCCAGAGCCATCACGCTGCCGCAGTCGTTTATACTGCTCCACTATAAAGTCCTCGGAATCCTTAGATATCTTTGTGACATTCAGACAGTATGACAGTTTGCCATGTTAAAAGCATTAAAGCTTATTCTTCTTGCATTAGATTGGCAGTCCCCACATGTTTTTGTACTAGCTATTGCTTTTCTCTGAAATATTCTATGCTATATATATTATAGATAAATATAATAACAATCTTAATATGTTAAAATTATACTGTAATAACTATTACAGCAACAATGATATTACAGTAAGTACATTGACACACTAATTAATTTACAGCAGATTTTTGATATTTTCTATTTTTCTGTTCCACTGACTTGCTTCTGGGCATAATTCATGTCTGTCTCTACCAGATTGCTCTGTTTCTTTACTTCTCGTTCTGCATGCAAATGTACGTACAGGCATACACTCCATATACTAACTCTTACTACAGCTTTGTGTACACACTTCCTAGCCTGAATCTGTCTGCACATATACGGATCCAGCTGGAAAACAAACTCCCCACCACATGGGAATGAAATGGGAGTTTTCAAAACTCTGCAAGGGTGTCCTCTCCTTCCATTTGAGAGGAGCTATATTAGAAGAACTTTTGAAGAATGTAACACACAGTTCCTTCAAGCTGTTATTTGGACAGACCACAAAAATTTGTACTTAGAATAGTTTCCCATATTCTGTATTTTACCACAATGGAAGCAAACAAATACCGAGGAACAATATTCTTAAAATAAAGACACTAAGCAATACATCAATGAAATACAAAAATCTCTGCAGCAGCTGTGTTGAATAACCCATGCCCTTGAAATATGCGAAAATTATGACACAGGCCCTCAGTTGTTCAAGACAGAGGTTAAGAACTGCCACCAGAGTTAAGACTACTGATGGAAACAGTCTCAGCTAGGCTGGCTGGATTACTGGAGTTAAAAACATAATCCCAAAACTACATAGCTCCAGAATTATGTGATGTTTCTAGATAATAACTGAGTTTAGAGCTCTTTTCTACACTAAGTGTCTTTGCATTTGCCAGAAAAAAAGAAACATGCTACTGTTCTTTTGGATCTCCCTCATACAGAACAACTTATACAAGAAAATAGAATTACCTTCGGTTTGAACTGTCTTGCAAACAGCAGATACCTTCTGATATCATCTAATGAATAGACACGATCAACAGATTCTTCTACTCTGGAATGCAGATCCACTATGCGTCTGGCAATGGCGTAATCTGTAACCTGGGATATTTTTGCTCTGTCAGATCACTTTCACAAAGTCAGCCAAATATCAAAGCAGCAGCTATATTCTTCCTTCCCATTCCCCTCCCTCACTTGCAATCCTCATGGCAGAGCTAGCCTTCCCAGAAGCCAGACTCTGCCAGAAGATTCAGGAGAATGCCAGGGAGGCTTCTAATTGAAGGAAACATAGCAGAGAAGGGACAAAAGACAGTTTTAGGATTTATAACCTCTTGGAACTCTTCTGGGTTACAACTTAGCCACAGAACAGGCAGAAAGCAGCATTTTGCAGCATGGGACTGCTTTCTTCCTTTTCAGCCTACTCTGTCTCTTTCATCAGTCCCTTCTCAATTAGAGCAAAACAGTGGGAGAATAGCGCTGAACCAACATTAACCTCTCTTATCTCACGCATTGCCAAAGCAAATGCCACAAAGACAGGTGGTAGCAGTCTTAACAGTAGCGACCAGTGATTTATTAAAAATTACTAATGGTGTTAAGTTTGCAGCTCAAATCACTACAAAATGAAAAGGCAGTATCTTTGTATTCAACACAGCATGTTCAAACTTGTATTGCCAGCTTTCAACTTTGCACGCAGAACAGAAGCAAGATACTTGCATTAGATCAACTTCACCTAAAACTGCAGATGGCACCAAGACAGTCAGAGGGCAGAAGCACATGATGTATGAGGAGAGGGTGAAAAAAACTGTGTCTGCTCAGCTTGAAAAGAAAGCAACTGCCTCATTGGTGAGTATAGATGTCATGACGCCAGATTGTTCTTAGAATTACAGGCTGACAAGAGGCAACTGACACAAACTGAACCATGAGAAATTCTGATTAGATATAAAAGCTGTTATTTTTTAAATGTATGAGAGTTGTCAAACATTTCAGTAGGAGCCTACAGACTGCAGAATCCCCATCCTTGCAGATATTCAAAACTCACCAGGTCAGCCTGTTCTCTATGATCTGCTTTGAGTGTAAGTTAGACTAGAAACCTCCAGAGATATTTTCTGACATAAATTGTCTGACATTTTCTTAAAATTACCTCATTACATTCATCCACAAGAATGAAGAAAAGATCAAAGCGAGACATAATGGGAGCTGACAGGTTTATATTTTGTTTCAGTGACTTGGATCTGTCATAGTGCCCGCCAACTGGGTTTGCTGCAGCCAAAATGGAGGTCCTGGCATTCAAGGTAGCCTGGCAGTGAAAAATATGAATAAAAAGAGGAGAATGTCTGTGACCACTTGCTAAATCAGCTCATTGCAATTTGAATAGGTCAGCATAATATCTTTTAGATAATGTTTCAATGGAGGTATTACAACCATCACTCCTCAAAAGAACCCAGATTCTTTTAACCAGCTCTTGGCCCCAAGAAACAGTCTGATGTATCAATATATTAACACTGTCACACTCTTGCCAACAATACTGAAATAAACTTTTAAAACTGTTTCTCAGAACACTCCATTTCTCACAGTGCAAATACATGTTTATACAAACATGCACAGATCTATATCCTCTGTCAGGGTTACTTCAAGGTTAGGATTTTCTCATTTTGCTTCCTGTCCTCTACTACATTTTTTTCCTCTTTCAGTAACATTTTTGATCTTTTTTTTCCCTGGGGTATGTGAAATAAAAACTCTGTAGGCAAGTGATCTCTGTCCTGCCACAGTGAGGCAGCTGACATGAGAATCTGATAGATGATGCTAGATCAGTACATGTAACAAACAGTCCAGTGATAGTACAGACTAGACAATCAGAGGAAGAATGCAAACTACCTTTACTCCTGCTTTAGTAATGGATATAGTCTGCTGCTCCATCGCTTCATGAATGGCTACTTGATCCCGCAGTTCCATTTTGTCAAATTCATCAATGCAACAAACCCCCTGCAGTGCAATAAAAAAATGTCACCTGAGTTCAATCATTTTTTTTGGGGGAAAAAAAGCATCTTTAAGACAATTTGGCACTCTGTCATTAATCTAAACCACTCCAGGATGCAGCAACCCTAGCTCCTGGACTCACATTATCTGCCAGCATCAGTGCTCCAGCTTCAATGACAAATTCATGAGACTCTTCATCTTTCACAACAGCAGCTGTCAGACCAGCAGCACTGGAGGCTTTTCCACTGGTGTATACAGCACGAGGACTGAACTCATCTACGTGCCTAAGGAGAGGAATAACAGTGAGGAACTTAAAGTCCAATTAAAATAACAGTGAGGAACTTAAAGTCCAATTAAAACTTGCAGAAACAAGACAACTGTAATACAGAGCTGTTTTCCATCTCTCAGACCACGACTTGCTCCTTTCTTCAGAAAGCAATTAATATTTAGGTAGGCCTTCTCACCTCTAATGATGTTTGAGCAAACCTTAGAAACTAACCCTTATCTAACTGCATTCTCTCACAAGTCTGTAATTCACCTATGGTTACACAGTAGAAAAAAATAATCCAGGCGACTTCCCACAAGTTTTCTCCTGACCTGACAAGCTAACACAGCTCACAGGAAAAAAATCAGCAAAAAGGAATAAATGGCTTCATAGAAAGAAGCAGTGAGACTGACCACAAGCAATCTAAGGCAGCTTTTGTGGTGCCTCTAGATTTCTGAGTTGCAGTGCATGCATGCTGCAAGGACTTCTGCATTGTTCTCTGTCAAGCTGAGGTCAATGAACAGCATGACATAATAAAACATACTGAATAAAATTCAAATTAAAAAGCATTAGGAGATGTAGCATAACCATATTTATTTCATAATTATTTTTCAGAGCTAACAGTTGCCTACTTGTCCAAAGTCCTGAAACCTACCCACTTTGACTAAGCTAAAAAATGCAGGAGGGGGTAGAAATAATTATTTCATTTGCCTGATATTTTATATGTGAAATAAATCCTGTACTTTAATATACAATGTCATTTGAAAAAATGTAGAAATTAATACTTCATTTTTTGTGATTATCACAGGAACTTGAGTTTGCTTCAGCCCTGTTCAAATACTTCAACCACATAAAACAATTCCTGGATAATATTCTTAAATGTTTTACTTTCCTTTCCTTAACATGGAAAAAACACCATTCACATTTATAGCTCTTGTCAATCTGGACAATGTATAAATACTTTGTTTTAATGAGATGCTTACTTCAGGAACTGACTCTTGGCTGTACTTGGATCACCAACCACACAAACATTGATGTCCCCACGCAATGAAGTGCCTTCTGAAGTGGTCTTAGGAACTCCTCCAAAAAGCATCAGCAGAACCCCACGTTTCACTTCATCATTACCTGCCCAGAACAGACAACTTGATTAAAAATCCAAAAGAACACACCACATTCTTCCTATTTAAAAGAAACTTCACCCCACTAGAATTTTACAGCATTTGGATACATCTGCTCAGAATTTACCTATTTGCTAAACATCCTCTAAAACTGCATTTATATGCTTGATTTAGCTTCAGAGCAGAATGACTCAGAAAGCGGCTGAATTCCTTGATTCTACAGAGGCTCAGAATAAAAACCAAATTCAGCTGATCAAACTTTTCAGATACAACCAACATAAGTCCTCAAACTAGCTCTGAGCCAAAAAAGAACTGCAAACATGCACTAAATGATCTTAAGATCCTTTCTAACCCTAACTATTCTATGATTCTATGTACAAGAGCATACAACTATATGGAACCCTTAAATCTTCTGAAAGAAGCCCATATAAAATAGAGCTCACACACAAGAGTCAACTTCATGTAGGGTCTGGTAGATCACCTAATAGGAAAACCAACTGTTCTGACTTGTATTTTGAAGGCCTTAATGATTAAGCATAGCAAGCACTTGGGAAAGATTCTTGTTTACTAGCAAAACCAGTGCTGGAGGACAGAGTTTGTGGCAGTTGGAATACAGCTCTCAAGTTTTCCTAAACAGCAGTAAACAGACAGCAAAAAGTTTGTATCTTTACAAGAGATATCTTTTCTCTAAGAAGCAACACATGGACTCTTACCATGGATAGTGGGGAAGAGGCTAGTGCAGAGATTATGGTAAAGGTTCTTATCTTGGCTCATTTCAAATACCTTTTCCCACTCTTTCACAGACATTTGGTTTTTAATGCTTTCTGCAGTCTGCTCTTCATCTCGGATCTCTTTTCCACCAAACTAAAAAAAAGGAGACAAAGTAGTAACATGGTCACTACCAAATGAGAGCTCACTGCCTTATACCTTTAAAAATAGACAATTTCCTAGGGGGGCAAAATCAAAAGAATGCAACTCCAGTTACTTTGAAAACCAAAAAGACATGCTTGTCCACAGAGTAAAGGGCAAGTGAACCAGTACTGCTTCCTCTGGCTAAAATTTGCCTTTGGAAGCATTCTTCAATAACTGGAATTTACAAGGTCTTCATCCCTCTAGAATGAGGCAGGAAACTTTTACATAATAACAGACACTGGTTTTATCATATATGATGGTGAAGCTACTAGCAGAGTTGTAGATTAAAATATCATACCATGATATTTTAACCCAGCTACAGTCGATATTACTTATTATGCTGTAGTAACATTCCAAGATGGTATGTGATAAACAAGAGGGAACAAGAAGGATCAGTGTTTTCCTTATGACAAAATGAAACAAACTTCCAAGATTTCCTGGAGGAAAAGCAAATGCTGCAGAAATGGATGAAAACTGAACAGAAATAAATAAAATAGTTACCTCTTTAGAACTGATACATTGATAATGTCAGCAAATAATCACATCTGTGAAAACTGCTATGAACAATAAAGATGAGAATAAAGAAGAACCCTGCTGTATAAATCTAATCAGTATATAAAGACAGTCCAATGCACAGGAAGGTGATACACATATGTACTTAGCTTTACCCATTCCCACTCCCTAATTTGAGTTAAAGCCATAACAGCACAATCAATACCTTTAAAATCTCTTTTTTTTAGTCCCCAGACTCACCCGTGGATTTGTTGGTGCAACATAACAAGCTAGAAAGACTAGCTTATATGACAACTCTCTGACTCCAAGGGCACGAAGTCCTCGGACACCTTCAGTTTCATAGCCCTCTGTCCCACTGACCCGGGAGCTGGTTTCTGCGCGCACCCCTGCCATTAGAGTGGGAGTCAGAACAGCAGTTCCCAGAATATGTGGGAAGGACATCTCATCAAGGTCATGAGCAGTAGCAACAAACCTGGTGTTGAGAGCTGGGACACATCAGGCACAACAATCAGTGACCCCGTGAAGTCACATTTGTCACCTGCCTGAGCAGACTCCACTGCTTCTGCACGCAAGATCACTTCCACACTGCGAGGAATGCTACCACGTGGCAGCTCGGCCTGCGTCTCCTGAATACGAACCTGAGGAGGGAGAGAATATTAAGCACTTAGCAAATGCCACCAAATTTGAAAATGCTTCTAAAGCTAAGCTGTTAAAAAAGACAGTAAGTAGCCTTTGATTGCTGCCATCCACATCAACTATGAAATTTCTCCTACAATAAGACAAACAACCAAAAATCCCTTCACTAATCAGTATCTAAGGAGCCTTGGCGAAACTTAAGAGGATACACAGTGGCCACAGTGGCAATTCTAAGGGCTAGGAAAAGCAACTTGAAGAGTATGGTTAATGTAACTGACACAAAATATTGTTGCAGGATGTGAAGTGCTGAGGATTTGGTACAGCAGAT
Organism: Agapornis roseicollis; assembly: GCA_002631895.1. Classification (NCBI taxonomy): domain Eukaryota; kingdom Metazoa; phylum Chordata; class Aves; order Psittaciformes; family Psittacidae; genus Agapornis; species Agapornis roseicollis. The sequence continues at coordinate 71,879 of NDXB01012575.1, read as the reverse complement.
CAATTGGGAAGAGTGAAACACTGCAGATACTAAAAGACACACCTTTTCCTATTAAATAACTAGACATGATGTATCTGCAACATGAAACTAGCAATGGCTTGAATATATGGTTTTTCAGTGGTTTCCTTAGACAACAAACATCACACAACAAAACCGGTTTGATAATATTCATAATGTCCCATGCTTAAACATAAGCCTTCCATAGAAAGAAACTATCTGCATAAATTCCAGTGCTTTCTCTTGAAGTCTTTTCTTGATATTGACAGAACCAAAATTAACAGTCTTCAACGTATAGCAGTACAAGCAACACCTTTCAACTACCACAGAAACATCATTTGTATTTGTCATCGCAACCCAACCTCACCACTGTACCTTTTGGAAATCAACAAATCTTGATTTGTTTGTGTCCAGCAGGAATCTCCTCCTGTTGGCACAGACTGGGTTTCTGCAGATGTTTGGCTGTGTGTATTTAAATTGCTGTTCCACATCTTTAATCACTGTCTGGCAATCAAGGCACATGAAGGTTCCACTTACAAGCTCAGGGTGGACTGGGTGGGTACGCACCACCTGTCCACTGATACGCATCAGTGAGCCAATTTTTGCTGAAGTTAGTTCTCGGATTCTGTTTAAAACAGAAATTCAAAAAGATTAAATTATTGAGTTGACATATTTTAGGTTCAGGGTACTACCCAAGTACTAACATGCAACCTAGTTTCATTCAGTCTGTGACTAAAGAGCAGTTTTAACAGACAGAAGAAGCAAGGTTACTAGAATATATTCTCATTTTATGATTTTACATAAACTTTTGGATTAATAATAAAGGTCAAACCAATGCAAAAGCTACTTCACTGGTACTTCTACAGCAACATACTCTAAATTACTGTTTAAATTCAAGAAGTTACATTTGTTTGAGGAATATGATGAATGCAATTATCTGAGTATGTTCCACAAATTAAAAAACGTTTCAAAAGATAACCTGCACAAGATCAGGAAACTTCTTCATAATTGGTCAACTGTACATTTCACACTGTATTACCGAAACAGTTCCAGTACGTTTTGATATTTCTTTTGCACTAGTAAAAACGTACAAGTTTTCGGAATTAGTAATCATCTTACTTGAGCCTGGTAGGTAGATCTTGGAATGCAATATAAAAATCCTTGTTTGCAGGAATATTTCCATGGTCTTTGGCAAAAGTCTTTACAGCTCGGCAGAGGTAAGGGTAAACTCTGAAATACAGAGAAGTTCAAATTTTAAAGAAGTTATCAAAACGTCTTCTTTGCTTTAGACCACACCAAAGGCTTGTATCACACATTTCCAGGTTCTGGCTTTTATTGCCCTATTATTGTAGGAACACACAAAATCCAATCTAAATATGCTAAGTATACCATTACTGCATAATAATGTCACTTGCTTTATTGTCTGACAACTGACTTTTTAAAGTCTCATTTTATGACACTGTTATCCTTGTATTAAGTAGATGATCCTCAAAATAAGCCACTGACTCACAATGCATTTTCAGAGCAAGAAGTTCTAGAGTTTATTCCTTACTCCTGTATTGACCACCTACTTCTTTATCAGCATAAATGCAGTTGCCTAGTTAGCTAAGGATTTCTGGAAAGGAATCCATTGAGAAATAAGTTCTGATCCAGTAAAGAGGAAAAAAAAAAAACTCATAAATGTGTTTTCAGGATACAGAAGCAGACAAACCTTTCATTTTTTATATAACATGCAAAACATGTCACGAGACCACAGCATTGCTAAGCTCTCAGGTACACCTTACCTGTAAAATTCCTCCTGAATAGTGGTAGAAAGCTGCTGATTGAACTGCTCCAAATCCACAAAGCTTACAACCAAAGTGTTCCGCTCTGGTCGAATCAGTTCTTCAGCATCACGCAAGTATTTGACCTCCCCATCGCTGTTCTGGAACCTGAAAGTGATTCAGGAAAGCGTTGCAGTTACACATCAGGCAGCATTCGAATGCAATCAGATACTTCTGAATTCAGGAGAGAAGACGAGGGAAAGGATCACACATACTGAGGAGTGTGCAAGAGAACGACAGCATCCCACTGTCCCTTGCAAACGCCTTTCCAAACAATACTTCTTCCGCCCCCTTGCCGCATCTATCAGCCGGGTCTGCACTCCACACAGTAGGTTTGCCCCAATGAACTTACTTATGATTTAACAACGACTCTGCACCAGCAAACCGGGTTTTGTTTCCTCAAGGTGATGTTAACAGTTCCCTTGTTTGCTGCTGACGGGTCCCTCGAGAAGCAAAATGTGGAAAGCCACATGTATTAAGGTGTAACAACCGAGCCCTGAAAGGAATTTTCAACCTGGCTGTCACAAAACGTCTTCGGAAGGGACCAAACGCACCTAACAAAGTGCCCGCAAAACCTCTCTGGGGAGGATCTTGCCAGCCAAGGGAGCACCGTTCTCTTCTCCTATGCCTCTTGCAAGGTACACACCTCACGACGGGGGAGTGTCCCAGCGGGGGGCCCAGATGACGGCAGAGCTTTTCCGACTGAAATACGGCGGGTTGTGGGGAAAGGCCCTGACAAGATTCACCCAAATGGCGGCTCCCTCTGGGGTGCTAGCGGCCCGCCGCGGCCCACCGCCTCCTGGCGGCCCGCCGCGGCCCACCGCCTCCTGGCGGCCCTGCCCGCCCTCCGCCGGGCCTAGCCCCTCCACTCACTCCTCTAAGAAGTCCTGGAACAACTTCTGGCACTTCTCGGCCACCTCATCGCGAAGCTGCTGTTGTTGCTGAGCCGCGCCCGCGTTCCCCACCGCCAGATCCATCCCGACCGCTGCTCCGATCACAGCCCGGCCCCACAGCGGTTCGCGCCACAGCGCACCCCACATGCGACCCAATCGGCGACCGCCGTCCCTCGGAGCCCCGCCCCTACGCCCTAGTTCCCCTTTCCTTCATGGGTCTTTTCGCGCCAACAGCGCGGGGTGTGCTGGAGTTGGGGCTAGTTCCGGGATCGGGCAGGAGGCGGATCGCTGCCCGTGGGGGAAAAGGCTCGGCGGGTAGATACCGGCAGGAAGCGTCGGGTGGCCTTGGCACCAGCCCCGGCCATCAGCACTCTGATCCCAGCCGTGTCTTTCACTGCTTGCTGGAGGGGTTGATTAGCCTTGTCTGTAAGCTTGTCGGTGCTGTGGAGGACTTTAATCCTCCACAGGTAGAAGAATGTGTCCCATAAACATGTAGGTATCTGCTCTGGTGGTCTCAGGGTAGTGCTTAGCTGCAGTGAACTTGAGCAGGCTGCTTGTTTCCCGGAGAAGCAGACCAGGTACAATAACGGGAGTTACAACTACTGGTGCAGCCAGCACACTCTTGAGGAGGCTCAGAGCCATGAAGCCCTTATGCTACATGCTGGAGGTGTCTTGGGCAGCGTCTTGCTGACAAAGACCCACTGGGTAGGCTGCACCTCCAGCTTTTAAAGGACCAGCCTCAGGTGAGCATACCACAAACTAAGCCAGGTGAGGGTCAGGCTCGAGTTTGGACACTTGGCTCCTTGTTTGTAACAGGCTCATGGGTAGGATGGCATGGCGTAGCATATGCCAAGCAGTGTCACGGCTGACAGCCATTACCGAATGGCAGCTGGTAGTACACGATTGCCTGCCAGCAGGAACCGTTTCAGTATCTATGAAAAATTGCTTAAAACTGCTCTGCCACCTGCAAAGTCATTAATCTCTGCCTAACTGGGAACTTTGCTGTAATTACTGCAACTAAGGGCTGACTCTCAGTTCAAGGTTTTAAAAAGCCCTAGCTACACAAGCTTCCTGCAGTACCGTTATTTCCTATTGCAGTGCACTTGCCATTTAGTGAAAAGAGACTTCTTCTAATTGCACAATGAAAAGGCTGCCTGGCAATTTGGGGTTTATGGGGTGTAGCAAGATTCAGCTCTGCATGGTTCACTCACTTTTCATTGAGGAGGTTAGAGTGAAGTTTCTGGCTGGGTTAGTCTTTTTGTGTTTTAAAGCTGGTATTTTAATGTAGACTGTTGTGCTTTAGTGCATGATTACAGCTTTTGGAGATTTTTGTTTGGTTGGGTTTTTTCTATTTCAAGACAGCTAAGGGTTAAAATGTTAGCAAAGTAGAAAAAACCCCACACAACTGGTTAGTTTATCCTATGCATGCATGCTCTTTTAAATCCAAAGAAAATAATAGTGGATCAGTTTTAAAAACTTTCAGTGAATAAATTCCATCTAGAAAATGCATGCAAATAATAGTAAACCACAAACAAATAGTGAATAATTAAAATGCGTTTGGACAAGCTGTGTACTCTAGAGATGGCTGTCAAGAAAACATGCTGGTTTTCCAGGCTCTCTCTTTTGTGGCACATAGGAATATGTTCAAAGGGGACCCATGGCAGACACAGGGTGCATGGGGTGGAAGCTAGCAGCAGACTCCTGTGGCTTGAATGAAATTGTGCCACTCCACAAGACATGCTGGAAACCCAGTATGCACTGGAGTCCAAGGCAGCCAAGCAGTATGCCACAATGTACGTTGCTAATGTGTTCTGCTCCCTCCCTTTGGCAGCAGAGTGCAGGTCACAATTTGCTTTTACCTGGAGGGGTGTCCAGCACACCTGGAATTGACTGGCCTGGGGTGGAAGCACAAAGTTTTCTGCTTTTACAATTCCTTTCCCTTCCCCTGGCCCAGTGGGCAGGGAGCAAGCAGCTGTGGTATTAAGCTGCCCACCGAGGTTATCCCCCATGAGCTGTGTGCCAACTGGAACCAGTCCTGCACTTTGCTTCCAGGAGAACAGCCCGAGTCCTCCTTCTTCCTGCTGCGCAGATTCAGACAGCTCAGTGAGCACAGATGGGTTTCCACAGGAAAATGTAGTTAAAACTTCAGAAGCAGAGTGAAGCTTTGTGTTTATTTTGAGCAGATGTCGCCCTTGCCAGTATCCTTTACAGTTACTTAGTTTAAAAAAATTACACAAGTGTAACTACCACTGTACCTCATGAAAGAGATAAAAAAGAAAACATTTTAACTGGTGGAGAAGCAGCAGCAATGTGGACTCCATGTAAAATGCTTAACTTCCTGCAGCTTACTGGAAGTGCACAAGACTACAGGTTTGATTTTTTCCAGAACTACCAAACTAGAGTTGCCACCTATCAAAGCAACATAAAGTTCTGAAATTACTATTTGCAAGGTTTCAAAAAGAGTTCTAACAATGTACAGTTCCCACTAAAGTATCCCATTACGATTACATTGATGACAAATGCATTTTGATTTATGATCATAATTATTTTCAGTTAGCTAAGAAAAACTGCATGAAAGGATTCTGCATACAGAGGAATTAGGGCCTCCATCTGAATTTTCATTCTTGGCCAGCCGAAGTGAATAAATCAAACTACAACATGAGCACAAATAACTCTTGCATGGGGGATAAGCACAGTTGTTACAGGAATGTATGCACAAAACTTGCTGCCAAATCTAGAGCAAGAAACAAGTTTTTTTCTTGGCATGAAATGTAAATCAGTAATTTTGTCCTTATTAGAAGGATGCACTTCTGATGTGGAATACACTGCTGGTTCCGTATGAATAAAGGTAATCAAATTAATTCCAGTTGGCTTGGCTGAATAAAACTGTTTTGAAACCTGGATTCATCACTAAGTTGTCTGTGGTGATATGTTTGTAATCCACTTAGCTTTGTAAAGTGCATCTGGGTACACTGTAAGATTTTAAAGTTAATAATTTTGAGGAATATTCCATGGTAAATTAATTACATCAGACTCATAAACAGAGCTGCAAAGTATTTTATTCCTTGAGTTGTGTGACTTCTAAAGGAAGTTTAACACTGACATTTCCATTACTTTACCTAACTGACCTTTAGTATGATTGTTTTCTAATGGAGAACTCTTGTCACAAAACATTAAAATTAAGTCTTGTTCAGTGGCAGCTGCAAAAGATGATTTGCCCTTTTGTGAAATTCTACACAATTTATACACAGCCTCACTGACCTTTTTGTAGCATAACCAATATGTGACTTCTCTGACATTTAAAAATCAAGGTAGCAACAGTAACACAGACTTTTTGAACCATACCTCCTAATGAAACTTTTATCATGTAATATGTTAAGCAAAAATTAGGTTGGGAATTACAAATATGTATGAATATTAGAGTAACTCCATTGCAATGCCCAAGTAAGCAATTTAATCCTATGCTCTTTGGCAGCCACACCTACAAAAACATTTTAAATTTGAAAAACAACTATCAGATGAGGTCTATAAAAGGAAGGTCAGACATTGGTTCCTCTCCAAATGCAGGGCACATACGTCTGGTTGGGAAGAGGAAGAGAAGTAGCTTTGCACATCACTGCAAATTGAGGAGGTTCAAGTAAGTGGTTCATTTCAGAAAAAGGATGTCCAGAAAGAATTTTGGAAGTACTCTGACTTCCAGAAACACTCAGTTCTCTAGATGTACAACAACTGGGCTGTTTCATAGCATTAACAAGTGAAAAAACCCAAACCCTGAAATAGGTTGGCTTACATTATTTGCTTTTCTTTCATTGGCAATAGATACATTAAATCCTTGCTGTTTTGTTTTCTGTTACCCTAGAGGCCAACCAGCTCTCAAACTCACTGTTCATTTATTTTCTGAGAGTATTACATATCCTTGTGTATTTTATAACGGTGTGTAACCTTCTGTCCATTCTCAAATAATAACACAAAGAACAAGCCTAAAAAAAACCCCCAAAACTCAAACTGACTCTTGATCAACTCATTATTATCTTGTGAGGATAAAGAGCAAAAGCCATACAGACAGACACTGCATCTATTTTACTCTGATTTATTGCAACTGATTTTCACAATTTCATATGAGTATTTTTGTAAGAATGTTCCTTTTCTCACCTGCTTCTCTATGTAACACTCATGTAAATTAACAACTGGCTGCTTTCCTTCCAATTTAGAAATTTACTTCAGAATATTCAGTTTTGCTGACATAAGTTAAAACAGCAGAATTTTTATTGCATAATTTATTAAAATGTAGAAACATGATACAATGTAATGTGACACCAGAATACTAACTCAATGTATCATATTTTCATTAAAAATGTGCAGTTTCCAATACAAAGAGTTCTGATCTGTTAAAATACTGTCTTTTAAATAAACAGCTAAGGATAAAAAAAAATATATTGTGGCACTTTGGGAAATGAGATTTTTTAATTTTTTTTTTAAATTGGATAGTACAATGCTCAAATCAAATGCTCAAATCAATGCACAGTTTCCAATACAAAAGTCCTGATCTCTTCAAATATTATCTTTTAAATAAAGAGGTAAGGATAAAAAAGAATATTGTAGCACTTCAGGAAATGAGATGTTCTTTTTTTATCTTTATTGTGTATTACAATACTCAATACAGGTTCATCAGTAGCAGGGGAAGTATGTTCAATCATATCATATCTGCAGGGCAAATCATCTCAAACTTTCAAAAGCAGCTCATGTTACGGTGTCAGTCGTTTGGGATCCCGTGGAAACATGGAGGTCTGACGAACATTATGCAGCCCTAGGTATAGCATAGTTACTCTTTCCAGCCCTACAACAAATGAAAAAACCCCATCAGCATAGCCACTCATTTGTTTGAAACTTAAAAAGCTAAAGGTATTTGGACCAGATGAGGTCCCTTCCAACCTGGTATTCTATACCCACAGTCAGCCTCACACAGTAGTGTGACCAAATACTGGCATGTATGCATCAGCATCTCTGACTACAAAAAGTAGAACCAAAGCCAGACATTTTACATACCATGATTCGGAATTCGTTTGGAAAGTGTATCAGTAAGCAATGGCTCTAGAGACGCAACCCTGAATCACTTTGGACTTTTAAGAAAGATGGTATAGAACACTGAAATGGGAGGTGGTTAAATGGGAGAACCATATGTTGAATACAGCAAACAGCAGCATAGCCCAAACCAGTCTTAACAGCTTCAGAGTAAGAGACACTAAGTGTCCTAAGCAACAACAGAAAAAATCTACAGTTGGGGAAGCTTATTCCAAACTCAATGCAGTAAAAAATGCAGATTCAGCAATATGTATCTGTGTAACTATCTGCTGATACCTTTTATAATAATAAATACTTCACTAGTGATTGTCTTCTTCCTTCTTGAAATTTTAGAGAATATGTGTGTACTGTGGAACATGGAAAAACTTCCTAATTCGTGGGGCTACATATCATCTACATGGATCATCTGCAAATACTGCATCTCCTCTGGCTCCCAAGTACTGCATAATCATAGATGTAGGTAGATGTAGATCATCTTGTAGGCATTTCAAAACAGTTGTCTCAATAGCGTATTGTAGATGTAATGCATTTACTGAAGGCAAACTTAGTTGTTCTGAGAAAATGCTGAGAATATACTAAATATACTTTACAAAAATAAGGCAAATGCAGAAAGACTGAATCAAATAAATAATTGTGTTTATTGACAAGGACCTACAAAGTAGTTTCATCCTGCTAATGGAAGCAATGTACATAACTGTAAATTGTTATCATTAAGATACCTAAACGCTATCTTTTCTCATTTTAATATGCAAAATACAGCCAAGACAGGAAGCCTCAGTACCTTTGCTAAAACCATTAGCATGATTCGAACTGATTATTGATATTCAGTCAAACCACTGAAGATGACAAGCAATCACTTATTTCTCCTTACTACAAAACAGCTTCATCAAATGCACTAAGAGACAGGTGGCTTCTTGGATTAGTAGGCAATGATAAGTCCATACATAATGTGGTATTTTCTTGCTTCCTTAAATTCTCCTCATTGGTCAAATTTGAAAGTGATGTGCCTGAACACTTTTTCTTGTGATCACCTACTTTTTAAACTTGTGAGACCATGCCATTATGAGTTTAAACTCTCCATCATAAACAGCCCCATGCATTTGCCTACTAAGGCTGCTATTCTCATTTTTATAAAAAAATAAATAGTAATAAAAAATAAAATAAATAATAAAAAATAAAATACATACACTTACCTATTCCACCACCTGCATGTGGAGGTGCACCAAAACGAAAGGAATCGATATAAGCCTTTATTTTCTCCAAATCTAGAGAGGAAAAAGACATGTTTCTCACCTGCTTAATGAACACCAAGCCAAACATGCAAGTGACTAGAGAACTGCAAACACAACAAATAACTTACCAGTTAACGTACAAACTAACACTGTGGTTTTACTCATCAAACATGTAAATTACCCAGGACTATTTAGAAATTATAAGAGTTTTGATTTTATAATGCTGTTAATAACTTAGGGAAGAAATTCTACAACTGAGTAAGAGCTAGCCCAACTGTTCATGTGACTTACAGAGAATGGTGATTTCTTGAATAAACTGCAGTAAGAAAGTAAAGATTTAGCAACTATTTTTCCATCTTGGTACAGTGGGAGCTACTTTTTTTTTGCCATTCACTGAAAGCATAATATTAACCTACATTTTACTATTGTGAACACCTGATTTACCCTTCTACAAGCTGGCCTTGTTCCTGTTGAGATTTTATTTATTTTTTTAAATTTCACCAGGGGACACTTGCTTATTTGCTCTCATTTCAGTAGGGAGAGGCATGACTAAAGGAGACTTGTCTGTCTACCCTCATTCTGTTCAACATATTTCCTGCATTACATTCTTTATATATAAAGTGCTTGGAAACAATTCCTTTTCATCCAAGTGTTGGTGGGAAACTAACCATTTTCTTAATAGCCCCACTCTAGATTAAAATGGTTAAACAGAATTAGATGCATAAATATTAAGAATGAAACAGCATGATGATTTTAGCACTACCACCTTGTAACAAATTCTGCCCCAAATTCTTCCTTTAAAGGAAACAAATCCAATCATGATTTATACTCTTTTAAATTCAGCTTCGTGTTGTTTACCAATGCCATGATGCTGGGCTCTTTCTGTCAGCAGCTGAGGATCGTGAATTCTCTGCGCTCCAGATAAGATCTCTTCCCCTCTCATGAACATATCGTAAGAGTTAGAGTTTTCCTGGAAAAACAAAGATGAGTTTATTTCCCACCTACAGTTGCTCCATCCTTACGTGGCAAATGTGCACCTCTCAATAACTTCACTTCTGTGAAGTGAAGTATCCCAAGTTGTGCAGTAAGACTGCAATGTATCTGGTGTCTGGTCAGGAATCACATCCCTTTTGATCTTCTTGTTAAACTACAGTTGATTTTAAAAATTGAAGTTCATGCACATGCCCTCTGAAAAAATATTACATTTGCATGTAGCTATCCCAGCAAAAGATGCTCTAAAGATATTTACCCTGGATTTAGGAATGAACTGGGGAATTTCTAACAATTTTAACAAAGTGTATTTTCTGTTAAAGTGTCTATTATCCTAGAAAATGGTTTTGCCTCTTTTCAGTGATGGCAGCAGTGTTCTGACCATGGAGATCTCTTATACAGCTCTCCTAGCTTTAGCTAATTTGCTTCTTTCCAGTGTGTTTTCACCAGTGAAGAGTAACTACAGATATTTTACATGTCATGTAACACTGATCTGATCCTGTTATCAAAATTTTAATTATAACAGTGGATCACAGAAATATACTTTATGTAATTTCATCAAGTTATCCCCACACAGAATAATTTAAACTGAAAAAAACCCCACTAACAACAACAAATAATTTCACTTACAGGATTTACTGGGTCTGGCATTGTATAAAAAGGCCTCACAGCTAGAGGGTATTTGTCAAGAATATAGAAGTCTGTGTCATACTGAAAGAAGGTAATTTAAACAGTTAGTACAAGAGAAAATGATGTAGAGAACAAATTAAAAGAGGAAGACATAACCAGTGTTGTGAATCTTTGAAACAGATGAAAAAAGATCTTCCAGTATCTTTCCACAAATTTAACACTATTACACTATTATCTTAAAAAGATAATACTTATCAATAGAAGTCATGTATTATTTTTCAGATTTCCGATACTACTTGTGTAAATTTACAAATGTTTAGCAGGAAAATGTTTTTCTGTAGTAGCAGGTACTTACCCATCTCCTATAGATTTACTTAGAATATGGTTTGCTTGGTTGGTTGGTTTTAATTATGTTGAGATCTGGGTTTGGAACATACTATCCTGTTCGGTGTACTCAGTATAACAGATGATAGAAATAAATATAAAAGACTGAAAATAGTTTGAAACAGCTTATTATGTTAAAGACAAACCTGTCTGTAGATTAAATAAGCAGCAACAAAATGGGAATGAGTCAACAATTAAAAAACTTTTATGCTAATCACAAACTCTTCACAAGTTCTACATGTTTTGAGATACTGTATTCTCGATCAGTGTGTAAAGAGTTGTTTTACATGACGTAGGCATTTATCCCAACCCAATGACTCAGTGATGTTAGGTTTCACATTCAATCACAAGTTTATTTATTCTAAAATAACTGTTACCTTTTCCTTTACCAGGCGTCCCAGGAGCTTTTCATTAGGTGTGCTGAAAAAGATTTATCACCATTAAAATTAAGTGATTTAAACTTGGGCTGATTATATGCTCCATAAAGCTAAAAAGATTTCAAGCTACAGATTTTATGCACCCTACCCTTTAGAAACTCTAGTACTTGTTTCTGAATGCTCTAGATTGTGCAGACAAATTTCAGAAATAAAGGATATTTATTTTTGTTCCTAAATATTTTGCATTAGTCCTAGAAAACTCTTAAATTAACTGATGCCTAAAGATATTCTTGCTCTTAATATGACTACTTCCTACTCACCAGTATTCTGATTACTGAAGAATTGTGTGCTCTATTTCCTATTGGCATATACCTTGTGCAATCATTTCTTCTTAGGCACAATTAATTGAGAAATACCATAAGCAGTTGCTGAAGAAATTGTTTTGCTCTGTCAAACTCTTATGATTGAAAGTTCTTCAACATGCAGATCATTTAACTGTAAAATTGTATATTATCCTAATGGTACTGGATATATTACATGGAAGAACAGAAACCTTTTATTAAGTGTCTTTTAAAAGTTTGAATATACTCAGTTAGTTAAACCCATCTTCTGGTAAACCAATGGGAATGCAATCATACATGCTTAATCTTTTTTCTAAGATGTGGAAAGAAGTGAGAATGTGTCACTGACAGGAAGGACCTTAAGACTGAAGAATCATTTTGTTTAATTCTGTTCAATTCACACGAAGGACCACAATTGTTAGAAAAACAAGTGCTTCTTATCCTTAGAAGGTCAAGTTACTCTCACTTTATGTTTTAAGTTACTTTTTTTTGGATTTCAGAGTTTGTACATACAGTCTATGTTAAAAAGGAGTATTTTCATATCCTTTTCATTTAATTTTCAAGAGAGTTGGATACAAGTACTGTTTATTCCTCTATAAGCTTATGGTTCCTTCTTGACAGCTGTCAGTTGAACAGTACAAAACTGACACTTTCACAAGACTGACACATTTGTGTACAGCCAAAGTACCTCAGATCTTCTTCATCACCCATCTCAATACCAGCCTCCCTAAGCATGGCCACAGCTTCACAGTATTCCAGCCTCAGAGTTGGCTCCAAAAACTTAAATGGCTCACAGGGGAACTGTTTGTTCACTGTCTGAATTTCAGTTTGGAATCTATATACAAGGAAACAAGAACAGAAGCAAAATAGAAAACAGTCAAGAAACGTACTCTGTTTGCATTCAATAATCATTTTTCAATGGCAATACAATTTTGCCACAAGAGGTCCCTCTTGCAACATAAAAAACTGTTTAAAAGTCACTTCTGGAGAAACTGCACAATCCTAATGAAAGGTTTCATGTCAATTAATACATCTATTGCAATGATATACACATTAATATTTTACTGCTACTTCCGTTTTATACCTTTTGTAAGAAATAACTGACTAGGTCAAATTTTCCCAGTAAAGAAAAGTCCTCTTTTAAGTAATATCCTATTTTAAATATAAAAAAGAAAATTCCTTCTACACAAATGAAAAGATATGCACTTCTGCTTGCAAGATAAGCTAATTTGTAAGCAAATGAAAACCACCTCCTAAACGTCTGACCTGACTTTTCAATGAGTTAGACTGTGAATAATGGAAAATAATCTTTGCTGCTTTAATGGAAGAGATGCAAGCTGTTATAATAAATTTAAATCAGAAAAACTTTCTTAGACAGCAAAAATCAATTTAAAAATCTAACAATCAGTTTACCTGTAGTGGCACAAAAAGAAGGATGTTTTAAATTAAAGATGGATCATTTCTGTTAGGAAGTCCATCAACAGTGAACAAGTTTTCTTAGTGCAAGTTAGCATATTCTAAGAGATGCAACTTGGGCTAAAAATAGTTTACTGCTCTATGGTTTGAGTGAACTTTAAGTCAGGCACAAACAATTACTTAAAAGTAAAGCAAAAATGTTTTGAAGTTCTGTTGTAAATCAGGTTACTACTGATTATGTGACAAGCTTAGAATAAAACTCACCCATTTCATACCACAATGCAAGAGATCACAAAGTTGTTCATGAAATTGAAATGCTTTCATTACCTTTCCTGAAGTCCCTTGAATATCTGCACCAAGGTATCTGCAATCTCATCTACCACTTCATGATAGTGATAGTTAAAAGCCATTTCAATATCCAAACCAACAAACTCAGTCAGGTGTCTGTGTGTATTGGAGTCCTCAGCTCTGAATACTGTAAAATTAAACAATGGAAATTCTAATTGACCTGAAATTATCATTCCACTTTGAAAAAATAACACTGACAATCAATTACATCAGCATTTGGATCAGACAGACAATGCTGTCTTTAGACATAATTCTCACTGAAAATCAACAAGAAAACTAGCTGCCTCGGAGCACCATTTGTAACAACAGTGACAACATTATTGTAGCTGCAGTGCTCAAAGGATACAAGACAGACAAGAGTGGTAGAAAGGCAGTATCTCTTCTTAGACTAACAGACAGAAATGGTAAAAACAGACAAGCTTTCAGGTACAGAAGGACTTTCAAATTTGAAAACTGTCTTTTTCAGAGGAAGTAGACTTGTACACATGTGTATTCTGGTTCCGGTTTGGTTTGGTTTTCTCAGACGTGCAAGTCTAATATAAACATGTCTTCCTATAAACCATGACTCATTTGTTAGCAATCAGCAAGAAATTTAAGATCTTCCAAATTACTTGCCTTTTTTTTTTTTTTTTAAATTGCATAAACTGTTAT